>MU190269.1:0-35183 GCA_016904865.1 Pissodes strobi | reverse complement strand
CACTCGAATTGATCCACAGAAAATTCAGCTAAAATTTAAAGAGTACGGGGGTGCTAGTTTATACGAAGTCACTTGGTATCTTTAAGCTTTAAGAAATCGCTCGAGTTTTCCATTAGGACTAGTAGAACTTAAGATCGTCCACATAAAACAGGAATTGGCAGTTTCTAAACAACTCCTTGATATCATTCAAATAAATAATCAAAAATAAAGGCGCTAAATGGTTACCCTGAGGTACCACCGACCACACCGACGGTACTTTAAAAGGATCCTATTGACATTGAAAATGTTGAAAAATTACACCAATTATTTAAAAAATATATTATATTACCTTGCTGATCATCTCCCACAGCCGATACGAAATGCGAGTGGCATCCTAATTTTTCAAGGGCTTCGCAAATATTTCGGCCCACTCCTCCAGCTCTGTAGTCAAGGCGGCCAACGTGAAGGCGGCCGTCCAACTGAAAAAAAAGATAAATAAATTCGATTAAGAAAATCGGTGAGATGAATACGGAATTTAGATACTTCGTGGATACTCTGTTTTTATTTATTAATTTGATTTCTTGTCATAAGATCAGTGACGCAACCAGAACTTTTTTTGCGAGGGTGGGGGTTGTGGGGGGTGGTGCTCAATCTGAAATTATTTCTGCTTATTTTATGGGCTTAAAGAGTAAAGGCAGTCGCAACGAAAAGCTTCTTAGAAAACACAAATATAATGTAACAAGCAAATTTTGGAGAGGCGACGTGTGACGTTCATATAGGCGAGGACGTGACAACCCTGAAAAACGAATGGCGCAGCAGTAGAATCGAATTGGTGTTATATAATACGGAGTATATAGATATATTAGAAATAAGGCGTAGATATAGTTATTGTACGATAGCAGAGTGGACTCATGGCGTTATGTAATTATGATAACTGTACTGGCGAAGGTGTATTGGGGAAATAAAACGTGTTACTAAAAACTAGGTGTTTACAGATCAGAAGTCGGGATAACCTACGTATTGTGTTATTTGTTGTGGAGAACGGTCAAATACGCGATTTCGGCGAGTTAAATCGCAGTGGCAACTCCTTCTTTTTTGTGAGTGGCGATATCACAAAAACTCATAACAAAAGGCGGGCGTTTGTTGCTATCCTTGACAGTGGATTGACATTTGGCGATTTTTCAGATATTCACGATAATAATAAACAAGTGTGTCCTAATTAATTAGTGATTATTGTAAAAATTGTGGCGTATTTTAACTGTGTTTATTGGCATTGGTGTTTAAAAGGCGTTTTTCAAGTAATTTCCTATGGAGGAAGGCAGAAGTGACGAGTTAGAGCTCGATTACGAGTTGGAATTGAGTGACGGTGACCACGGCGAAGGCGATTCGGCGATGGAAGACGAAACAGTCTCCATGGTACATAAGCTGTTGAAAGGCGGTTTGGCAACTAGTATCCAGCAGATTGGGGCGGCCGAAATGGCAAGAGCGGCGAAGCAAAAGGCGGCCGAAATGGTAAAGGCGACGAAAAAAAGGGCGGCCGTTGGTACTGGCGGTACCAAGGGCAACAAGAAGGGCGAAAAATCAGGTGAGCGCGTTCCTCAGGCGGTAGTAGAGCATGCTTGTAGCGAAAGGGCGGACTCCGCTTGCAGTTTGGGCTGTATGGGGTCAAGGGCAAGGACAGGCGGTGACATTCTTGACCCTTTCGATCCTGACAGCCAGGACTGTAACGTAGTCAGGTGGTTGAGCAAAATTGATTCGTTGGGCGATATTCATGAATGGTCGAACCATGAGAGAGCGTATTTTATGCAGGCGAAATTGCAAGGCGCAGCAAGGGGCTGGTTTAATCGGCTCGATGAATATGACCTCTCATGGGAAGACTGGAAGGCGGCTCTTAGGAAGGCGTTTCCTAGAGTGCATGACTTTGCTCAGCTGCTCAAGGAGATGATAGCGAGGGTTAAATTGGACGGCGAAACCATGACCCATTATTATCATGATAAAATGGCGTTGATCGAAAGGTGTGGGCTTTCAGGCACAAAGGCGCTTTCGTGTCTGATTGACGGTCTACCTCTCGATCTACAGCCGAATGCGAGGGCATTTGGTTGCTCTTCCCCTGGCGACTTGTATACTGGCTTTCTTTCCTCTTTTGACAGATATCGGCGTCCATCAACCGATATTGTGGAATTGGAGGGGCAAGGAAGTCCAGAATCATCCGCAGGCGAAGGCGACGAAGACTTTGCGGTCTTCTGAGGCGATTCTCAAATTGAGAGAGGCGTTTGGCGAAATTTGGGTACCCAAGGCGTACTATTTCCAACTGCTGGCGCGGGCTGGCGTTTACGGGCAAGGCGTTTGCTGACTTTTTGGTGAGGCGAGGTGTAAAACACCGAGGGCGAAAGGTTAAGTTGAAAGGTGCATGCGAGTGAGTCTGACTGGCGAGGTGCAAAGGGTGAATGGTCAGGTTGAAAGGTGCATGCAAGTGAGTTTAACTGGCGAGGTGCAAATGGCGAATGCTCTGTTGGCGAAAGGCGAGAGCTATGGCGATTTAAGGTCCAAACTTCTTATTGAGATAGCAAAAGGCGAGTGAGAACCTGACAAAGGCGTAATATAAAGGTGATATTCGATAAAAGGCGTACGGTTGCAACCACAGGCGAAACCTTTAGGGTAGGCGATTTGGTGTTATGGCGAATGCACAGATTGATAAGATCTGGTTGATTTACTGGCGAGTTAAATTAATGAGGGCATTAATTGTTGCAGGATGGCCGAATGTAACAAGCAAATTTTGGAGAGGCGACGTGCGACGTTCAAATAGGCGAGGACGTGACAACCCTGGAAACCGAATGGCGCAGCAGTAGAATCGAATTGGTGTTATATAATACGGAGCATATAGATAGATTAGAAATAAGGCGCAGGTATGGTTATTGTACGATAGCAGAGTCGACTCATGGCGTTAGGTAATTATGATAACTGTACTGGCGAAGGTGTATTGGCGAAATAAAACGTGTTACTAAAAATTAATCGTTTACAATAAATTACAAGATTTTAAACATATTTCTCAGTGTAATCTGATTTTAGGTTTACCAGGCTGCTATACTAACTTATCTAAAATAGAGTACTGTTATGGGAGTCATACATCTGTAAAGATGTATGACTAGTATGATGTAGTGTTATTCCATTTGGCCTTTTGACGGAACAAGAATTTCGCAAATAATTTTCTAAGCGTCGTAAGACATTCACTACAGTAGACACAGGTAAAGTTGCAAGTATAGCCAACAATATTTTAATATTGCATATTTTGGTTACTCGTCTTTTTCGAGTCTTGCAATTGCTCTGTACCAAAATTAAAGTTTCACTTTCAGTTCGTCAAGCATACCTCTCAGGTCACTTCTTTAAAACACTACTAACTCTTCAAATTCTTTCATATTGACATCAGAAAAGTTAAGGGGATCCGTCGGCAATAAACTTTGAAAACGAACCAATAGCGATTTATGTTTAGAAAACCTACCTTTCAAATTATTTATGAAACTATCTAAGAATAGGATATAGATTGGTATGCGATAGTAATCATCAGCAGTACCAACATTTACATTGCATCTTTTTGTCTTAGAAGTAGTAACACGCGATTTGTTTAAAGAATAGTCAAACTTTTCAGCTTGTTTCTGAGTATTCAAGAATAACTAATTAAATTCTTTATCTGCATTTTGTCTTAAATTTCTTATTTCTTGTTCAGTATCTTCTGCTAAATTTGTTGCCTGCCTTAAATCATTATTTCGTTGTTGAAGAAGCTGACATAAGAAGCTACTGTAAATACTTGGTGGATCGTCTGCAAAGCTATAACAAATTCAGCCTTTCTTCCTGGAGAGCTTAACTGATCTGCAGCAGCTGACGAATCTCTATCTGTCTATTGAAAAATCTTATCTAGAGCAAGTACCATGCCATCATATAGCTCCAAAAAAACTGTAACAGAGTTGTACAATTCAGTGCATCTGGTAGCACAAAGTCTCGTCAATTGTTAGTGGCCAGAAGTAATGTTGGCTTCTTCCAAAAATTGTTTAAATGCAGTGTGTCTTTTGGGAGTTCTAAAAAATCATACAGCTTTCCTATCGTACTCATACATTTTCTAATTCACAACAGTTGGACACAGCTGGATATAATTCTCGTATATTACGTATATGTGCCTGTACTCCATTAAACTTGTCGCTCATCGTAGCCCTGACCACGTAGCTTGCTCATATCAATTACCAAATTTATAAGCTATTTATATTGCTGTAGATACTCCTTTTCCATTAACATTTTCAATCGGTACACATTGCAACAAAAGCTCTTCAAGTCTGGAAAATGTTGATTCAATACAAAGGATACATAGAGATATTTGCTCTATACTAGTGACATAGGTAGTCTCATTGGCGAGTGCTGAAAAATATGGGGACGAATTGATTTTACATACCAACTTTTGAAGAATCAAACAATTGCTTGCCTCAATTATCTCATTTTTTATTTTCCAGCTGGTATATAATGCATTGTTTTTAGCGTTGATTAGCAACTGTTGAAGGATTAATTTGGTCTTAAGCAGTGTTGTCAGCACGCCACGCTACCGTTCTAATTATGGTTTGCTAAATTTATTTGAAGGATTATGTCACACTTAGTAAATACTCCCAAAATCCCCTCCTTGGGTGCACCACTGCAAGATACAAAATAACACGCTTCAATAAACAAATTTTTAAAATAGACTGAAATATACATTAATATACAATAAAATACTTAAACGCGAAAATCGGCACTCGGCACACCAGTAAATATGTTGCAAATTTATTTTTTTTTGCTGCTTCTTATAATACTTTTAGTTTGATTGTCAACTCCCTCATCGCCAGCATCATTTTTCCGGGTGGGCACTGTACAGGGTGTCCCAAATTCGAGCCTCATCCAATGATGAGGAAACTAGAAAAGATACGAGGTCGGTTAAATGGAGGCAAAGTTGCGCAATTTGATGCTGATTAAAATGCCACCTTAAAAGTTAAAAAAATCCGAATACTTCCGAAGATATTTAGAAAAAACAGAATATTCGCGATTTAATTTTTATTTTTTTATGACTCTATTTGAATAGATATAACAAAATAAATTTCATATTCTTATTGCTACTTTTTCTGTTCTACAAGCAGGTGTTATCAGATTTTCAAACCGACGTTTCGTCTTTGAGCTGCCATCATCAATTTTGGTTTTTTAAATACGGCCCTGGATTATTTGTTACGGATTTTAAGAGCATCTAAAGTCCCAAAGCGAATGATGAATCGCACTTATTCGAAAAATTCATATGAATGGCATTTTCCATAAGACCTCATGTGTTAGAGAGAGACAGAAAACATATTTTTGGTAAGATTTTACCAGGAAATCATTAAAATGATTTTTTCGAATAAGTGCGATACATCATTGGTTTTGAGACATTAGAAGCTCTTAAAGTCCGTAATAAAAAACCCAGGGCCGTATTTAAAAAAAACAAAGTTGATTATGGCAGCTCAAAGACGAAACGTCGGTTTGAAAATCTGATAACACCATCTTGTAGAACAGAAAAAGTAGCAATGAGAATATGAAATTTATTTTGTAATATCTATTCAAATAGAGTCATAAAAAAATAAAAAAGAACTCGCGAATATTCGGTTTTTTTCTAAATATCTTCGGAAGTATTCGGATTTTTTTAACTTTTAAGATGGCATTTTAATCAGCATCAAATTGCGCAACTTTGCCCCAATTTAAACGACCTCGTATCTCTTCTAGTTTCTGAGATCGCAATGATGAGACTCGAATTTGGGACACCCTGTACAGTCCGCACTGATTCCATGCGGACACCATTCGATACGTACTGCTCGCCGCAGGCGGAAAGTTTTCGGGATTCCACGCCTAATGTTCGCCCAAAAGTTGTTAAATCGTTAAAAAACGAAAAGGTCGCGAGGTCCAAATCGAATAAAAATCATAAAAATGATGGTGAATCTTATTTACTTTACATCAAACCAGTTTTCCCATATATACAGGGATATGAAAAATTACAAGAACGGTCGACTATTTCGAAATATACAGGGGTCATCAAAAAATGTCTTATATAAAAGTTGTAGGACTTTTAAAAATCTACATATCTGTAATAAATTGGAATATACAGGGTCTCACACAATCTTGTGGAGAATGATAGTTATATCTTTTAAATGGAACATCCCGTATATTATTAGTTATATTGATTGTCCAGTCAATCTTGAACATTTTTTAAATCGTACTTTATGCCCAAATTCATTAGTTTCCTAGATATCATGACATTTTGATGAGCTGTCAAGAAACAATTTTATAAATTAACTTTAAAAAAAGAACGCTATAACAAATCATGGAAAAACGGCTCTATTTTCTTAATAAATGTTGAACATTGCCCCCGTTTACTAACTGACAATGATATAAATTATCGCAAAAATGTCTTTGGGTATTTAAAACCACTCTCATTTCAAAATTTAATCCTCAATTCTTCTAAATTATTGAATTTGTTTATATAAACATTGTTTTCAGATGACCCCAATAAAAGAAATCTAATGGCCAAAGATCGGGGGACCGTGAAGGCCATTCGATAGGTCCTTTGGGAACGTGACATCCTAACTTCACGAGTAAAATACGGAGGACCTTCATATTTCTTGCCGAAGAAGCTCGGTCAAATTTCCCTCGATAAAAAGGTCCAATTCCATGTCCCGCAAACAATCTAGCCTATAATAGACATTAACTTTTTCTGGGAACTGTGTATGCATTTCTCTCAGTTTGGGTTAATTCGCGCCCAATAATGGTAATTTTGTTTATTGGCCATTCCGTGCAATGTAAAGTAGGTACTGTAAAGGTCGCGGCATCCGAAAAGCAATATTGTTTGAAAAATGGGGGCTCTCTTCAATCTTTCTAGTTATTATTCAGGGACGTATGCAGAAGGGGCGGCTCATCCTAAACATTTTTGAAAAAATATATAAACGTTCGTATTTCCGTAAATGAATAAAGCTTAATTTTTAAATGTCTTAAGAAATTTATTACGAAAAAACATGCGCTGCACAGGCACAAGAAAAACTTTAAAATAATAGTGGGCAAAAAAATCTATTACGTGAAATCTTAATCTATTACGAAAACTTAACGAAATTTAGTACTAAAAATAGATGCTGCTGACAACACTGGGCTCGCTAGCCGCTGGCCAGAGAGAAAAAGAAACTAAAAGGAGAGGCGACAATAAGCGTCGGCACCTTTCATGTTGGTGTACCCGTTTTTGGTGACCTTGACTCTGCTCCTTTGACCACAATACCACTAAGTATCGGCAGAAAAATATTTTAAGCTAATAACAATGACATCTGATCATCTGAAATCGGCTGTTGGTGTTTTGATTTTGACAATTATATCCTTTGTGCTTGGACATGCGTATACAAAATCGATTGATAGGCTGTCGCCTCTCTCTGCGCCTCGCCTGCTGCGAGCAATTTCAGCGCCCCCCTAAATGTATATGTGCCCCAACTGCCCCCCCCAACAAAAATAAGATTCTGACTACGTCTCTGTCATTATTTCGCAAAATTCTAGTCTTCAGTCACAGTAAACGTTACAAAATTCTTGTACAACATTAACTTTGTATGGATACATTTTCTCAGTATGAAGAATGATGGGTATAGATTTTTGATCAATTTCATGATCCAAAGCAAGCTGATAGGTGGATTGTTCGGGATTTTCTTCTATCGAAAGCAGAATGTTTGATTTTTTCTCCTCGGAGGTAGTAGCTCTACGTCTTCCTGATATTGGTCGGCTTTTTACACTCTCAGTCATTCTGTGACGCTCAATAATTCGAAAAACTGCATTTTTTTTAATGTGCCTGTTTGGGTGCAAATTTTTATACATATTACATACCTCCAGGTTTATTTAAAATACCAGTTCTCTCTGTTTCAGTACCTAAGTAAAAACGCCATATTTTCTTCTTTTCTTCATTCTATCAGAATTTTACCTTCAGACCGAGAATAACAACCGCAGAGAAGCGACAATAGCCGTCGGCACCTTTGAAGTTGGAGTGCCAAGTTCAATTTGTCATATTTGACAAATAACAGGTTTATATACACTGAGAGAAATGTAATGAAGGGAAAAGAAATGCTATACTCCGATAAAACATGTAATTAATTACATGTTTATTATTTACTTTATTAGAAACGTATTATAAATAATAGTTATAGGATTTAACGGTTTGACTCAGAGTTTACTGATTTGTCGCGTTCTAACCTTTTTCTGAAGTGAATACTCCTTTGGTTTCATGGGAGTAATTTTTCAAGGTCGCATCACGACATGGTTTATGTTTCCGTCTCGCGTTACGAAATTTTCGTATCGTCAATTGGACGACTAACCCAAACCAAACTAACCAAATCTATTAAAATTGTTTATAGCCTATCGTAACCGACTCAAATAAGTAAAATAAGTTGAGATTAAGTGAAACTAACCCAAAGTTGATCCGGCGACTAACTCAAGCTTACCATATCTATTAAAATTCATTATAGCGTATCGGAACCGCTTCAAATGACTAAAATTAGTTGAGCATAAGTGAAACTAACCGAGAGTTGAATCGACGACTAACCCAAACTAACCAAATCTATTAAAATTGATTATAACGTATCGGAACCGCTTTAAATGACTAAAATAAGTTGAGAATAAGTGAAACTAACCGAAAGTTAAATCAACGTCTAACCCAAATTAACCAAATCTATTAAAATTGATTATAACGTATCGGAACTGCTTTAAATGACTAAAATAAGTTGAGAATAAGTGAAACTAACTGAAAGTTGAATCGACGACTAACCGAAACTAACCAAATCTATTAAAATGGTTTATAACGTATCGGAACTACTTTAAATGACTAAAATAAGTTGAGAATAAGTGAAACTAACCGAAAGTTAAATCAACGTCTAACCCAAATTAACCAAATCTATTAAAATTGATTATAACGTATCGGAACTGCTTTAAATGACTAAAATAAGTTGAGAATAAGTGAAACTAACTGAAAGTTGAATCGACGACTAACCGAAACTAACCAAATCTATTAAAATGGTTTATAACGTATCGGAACTACTTTAAATGACTAAAATAAGTTGAGAATAAGTGAAACTAACCGAAAGTTAAATCAACGTCTAACCCAAATTAACCAAATCTATTAAAATTGATTATAACGTATCGGAACTGCTTTAAATGACTAAAATAAGTTGAGAATAAGTGAAACTAACTGAAAGTTGAATCGACGACTAACCGAAACTAACCAAATCTATTAAAATGGTTTATAACGTATCGGAACTACTTTAAATGACTAAAATAAGTTGAGAATAAGTGAAACTAACCGAAAGTTAAATCAACGTCTAACCCAAATTAACCAAATCTATTAAAATTGATTATAACGTATCGGAACTGCTTTAAATGACTAAAATAAGTTGAGAATAAGTGAAACTAACTGAAAGTTGAATCGACGACTAACCGAAACTAACCAAATCTATTAAAATGGTTTATAACGTATCGGAACTACTTTAAATGACTAAAATAAGTTGAGAATAAGTGAAACTAACCGAAAGTTAAATCAACGTCTAACCCAAACTAACCAAATCTATTAAAATTGATTATAACGTATCGGAACCGCATTAAATGACTAAAATAAGTTGAGAATAAGTGAAACGAACTGAAAGTTGAATCGACGACTAATCCAAACTACCCAAATCTATTAAAATTGATTATAACGTATCGGAACCGCTTTAAATAACTAAAATAAGTTGAGAATAAGTGAAACTAACTGAAAGTTGAATCGGCGACTAACCCAAACTATCCAAATCCATTAAAATTGATTATAACGTATGCGGAACTGGATCAAATGATTAACATAATTTGAGACTATTTGAAACTAACCGAAAGTTGAATCGACGACTAACCCAAACTAATCAAATCTATTAAAGTTGATTATAACGTATCTAAACCGTTTTAAATGACTAAAATAAGTTGAAAATAAGGGAAACTAACTGAAAGTTGAATCAACAACTAACTCAAACTAACCAAATCTATTAAAATTGATTGTAACGTATCGGAATGGGTTCAAATTATTAAAATAAGTTGAGACTATGTGCAACTTACCGAAAGTTGAATCGACGACTAACCCAAACTAATCAAATCTATTAAAATTGATTATAACGTATAGAAACCGCTTGAAATGACTAAAATAAGTTGAGAATAAGTAAAACTAACCGAAAGTTGATTGGACTACTAACCCAAGCTAACCAAATCTATTGAAATTGATTATAACGTTTCGGAACCGCTTTAAATGACTAAAATAAGTTGAGAATAAGTGAAACTAACCGAAAGTTGAATCGACAACCAACCCAAACTAATCAAATCTATTAATATTGATTATAACGTATCGGAACCGCTTCAAATGACTAAAATAAGTTGAGAATAAGTGAAGCTAACCGAAAGTTGATTGGACTACTAACACAAACTCACAAATCTTTTAAAATTGTTTGCAACGTATCAGAACCGGTTAGATGGACCCATTTACATGTTATTAAGATAAAAATAAAGTTTTTAAAATCATATACAGGGTGTTAAAGAAATTATATTGCAGTTTTTTCGAACTATTACCGATATATTTACAAATACATATAAAAAAATCCTCAAATGGTTGTTAAAAGATAATAAAAAAAATGAATCAAATTAATAACAATATAATAACAACAATTATCTACAATATACTATCCTATTTAAAAGCGTTTAATTTCATATCCATAATGAACGTTCACCATATACATATATCAATGCTAAAAATACCATGTAATTACCTGTTTATTTCAAACATTTCTGAAAAATTTACATGTAAATGATGGTCAAATTTAACTAATGTCATGCAGAATATATCGCACTATAATAGAATTGATAAGAGAGACACGTACTGGACAAACATTTTTTTATTTATCCAAACGATTCGCAGATAATACTGCGTTAGCCTAAAGAGATCGCCATAATTACATGAATATTGCTACTAATTTTGACATAAATGATTTTCGGCCAAAACTAACATATGTCGAAGTATCTATATAATCGTATATTAATAGGGGATTAAGTTAACACATTTTAACATAAATATTGACACATTGTCTTCACGTTTTAGTGACATAACCATATTCTGTCTTTCACGCGACCCGGTATAAATACAAAGGAAAAGTGTAGATTTTGTCGTAATTAAAAATCGGAAGTCGATAGAGCAATGACAACTGTATAAAAAATGTCATATAAATTTGTCCGTATTGTTTATAGTTAAGCTTAAAAAAATTAATTAAGAATTATAAGGCAACAAAAAGGTTTGATCTTTTAACGTTTTTCTCCAAATAAATTTGCTAAATTTGCAGTTATTAGCTACCTACAAAATAAGCATAAAGTATAATAATAATATAATACAGCGATGCAGTCTACAGAAATTAATCTAGTACATTTTAGCGTCAATAACTTAAACTATAAAAAAAACCGACAAATTTATATGACATTTTTTATACAGTTCTCATTGCTCTATCGACTTCCGATTTTTAATTACGACAAAATCTACAGTTTTCCTTTTTGATGTGAAAACATCTTACGCGGCGGTATGAGGGTAAATGTCGGCATGTGGGACGGAAATGTTCATGCGGATTGGGGCGGAAATGTGTAAACGGCTGTGATATTATAACCATGTGCAGTGATTTTACGAGGGTTGCTCAAATATTTGTGCATGTCGATATAGGATATGTTTACACATCAGTGTCTCGAGTACTAGCAGACTCGCTCATTTTTTATTTATACCAGGTCGCGTGAAAGACCGAATATGGTTATGTCACTAAAATGTGAAGATAATGTGTCAATATTTATGTTTATGCAGATTTAGTCGTCGATTCAACTTTCGTTTAGTTTCACTTATTCTCAACTTATTTTAGTCATTTGAAGCGGTCCCGATATGTTAGGTATAATTAATTTTAATAGATTTGGTTAGCTTGGGTTAGTCGTCCAATCAACTTTCGGTTAGTTTCACTTAGTCTCCACTTATCTTAGTCATTTGAACCGGTTCCGATACGTTATAATCAATTTTGATAGATTTGGTTAGTTTGGGTTAGTAGCCCAATCAACTTTCGGTTAGTTTCACTTAGTCTCGACTTATTTTAGTCATTTGAACCGGTTCCGATACGTTATAATCAATTTAAATAGATATGGCTAGTTTGGGTTAGTCGTCGATTCAACTTTCAGTTAGTCTCACTTATTCTCAACTTATTTTAGTCATTTGAAGCGGTTCCGATACGTTATAATCAATTTTAATAGATTTGGTTAGTTTGGGTTAGTCCAGTCTAGTTAGACTCTCTCCAGGCCGAACGGGGGGTACGGGGTCCAGTTTTCGTCCAGGATCCTCATTTTACCCGGGCTACATGTCCTGAAAATTTCAGCCCTCTAGCTATATTGGAACATCCTTAATTAAAGGGGCGTTTCATTTTGATAAGCGTTTAACTTTTTCTGACTTTATCCTAGCTAAAGAAATCAGTTCAATAATAATTTACACACAAACAAACTAAACGAAACTGGCGTTCACGCAAAAATTTTGTCGTCGACGACTGTACTAAACAAATCTCGGACTAAGTTAACTGACAAGCACGTGGAGATGACAGTTCACATGTTTACCTCCTACTCTAAATTTTTGGGCGAAATTTATGTTGTCGCTTCTCTGCGGTTGTTATTCTCGGCTTCAGATGTCAAATTATTAGCAACAAAGGTCATACCTCAGTTGTTGCTCAGGTAAATACGACTACATTCGTTATTATTTGAATCGCCGATATTTAGGAAAATAATGTATTTAGGCATAACGTATGGCTAATAAAAAATTTTCAAACTTTACTGGACAGTCGAAATAAGTAATAATATACGGGATGGCATGTTCCATTTAAAAAAATATAACTAAAAACTTTATGGGTGACCTTCAATATTTCAATTTATCACAGATACGTAGATTTCTAAAAGACATACAACTTTTATATATGATTTTTTTTATAACCCCTGTATATTTCGAAATAATCGACCGTTCTGGTAATTTTTCTTAACCCTGTATAGAGGATTCAATTACAAAATGTAATTGTAATAAGTATATAGCTATTTCGTTTTTCAATAAATATATAAAATATTTTGATATTAATAGTTTTAATTTGTAAATAAAATCCGAAAATCGGTATTTCCCAAGCAGAAGCAATCATATACTAATGCTATTAATTATTAATGTTCTAATTATGAAATTATGTTTGTAAATTCGATTGGAACTATACAATAAAAAAACTACTCATCTTCTACAGTGTGTCCAAAAAAGTATGCAACATATGGGAAACTTTTTTATTATTGGTTTCTCAGAAAATTTTATTCTTGATAAAAGTTGATGCTTGCCCTAAAACAGTAAATGAGCGTTTCAAATTTTCCGTACTGCTTTTAGTGCTGGCGCAAATGTCATTTTACCGAAATCGCGTCAAGAGTAAAGTACCTTAATTTATAAAGATACGGCAAAATCTTATAAGGAAAAGTTCTTCCAAATTAAAAAAGTAATCTAAATATGAAATTTGAGTTAAGTACATCAACTTTTAATTTTTCTTTCTTTTTCTCGATTTTTTCTTAAGTGGTACGCCACTGGAGAATGTTTTGTTCTTTTGTTATTAGTATACTTACCAAGTAACTTCAAAATTTATTTAAGATAGAAATTAGATACATAGTTGCATAATGTTGCAGTTTTTCCAGAGATAATAGCCAGTTTATGTATCAGTGTGTTGCAAACACATTTAGACACTTTTGATTCAAAATTTTTTCCACTCAAAATCATGAATAGACACAACTCTTTTCATTTCATGTAAAACAACTAATAATTTATTTATCTTTTGCACCCGATGAGTAAAATATGCCCAAGTATCCTAAAAAGCCATATAAAATATTTGGTCTTGAAGAGTAGGCCATGCATTTGGAATAAAAACAAATAAATAGCAATAATTTTACTTCGCTCTGACATATGAAATTAATTATTATTGAGTCAGTCATTCCAATTGTATTTTGTAATAATTAGTGTGGACAATTATTTTGGACCAAAATTGTTTAAATGTGTATGCAACACACTGATACCTAAACTGGCTTTTCTCTCTGTAAAAACTGAAACATTATGCAACTATGTAACTAATGTCTACTTTAAATAAATTTTGAAGTTGCTTGGCAAGTATACTAATAACAAAAGAACAAAGCATTCACCGATGGCGTAACGTTTGAGAAAAAAATCGAGAAAAAAAGGGAAATTAAAAATTGATGTACTTAATTCAAATTTCATATTTGGATTACTTTTTTTAATTTGGAAGAACTTTTCCTTATAAGATTTTGCTGTATCTTTATAAATTAAGGTACTTTACTCTTGACGCGATTTCGGAAAAATGACATTTGCGTCCGCACTAAAAGCAGTATGTAAAATTTGAAATGCTCGTTTACTGTTTTAGGGCAAGCACCAACTTTTATGAAGAATAAAATTTTCTGAGAACCCAACAATAAAGGAGTTTCCCATATGTTGCATACTTTTTTGGACACACTGTAGATTGAAAACTTCCAGCTTATTTTTAACCTTTAATATACATTTCTTTTCTATTTAGTTCATCGATGGCTGAACTTCTATTGTACTATTTTTTTATTTAAGGGAATTATACAGGGTGTCTGCAAAAATGCAGGAAATCTCCTGTATATGAAAATAACACGTGAAAAGAATACTACAAGTACATATAAACTTTTTTCGTATAGGCCTCCTCTTCGGAGATATGGGCTTCCGATGAGCTCCAATGGAATTCAGTTTTTGACATATACTTTGTAACAATCATTTGGATATGCTCGTTTCAATGTCAGTAGTTCATAATTTTTCTGTATCAATTTTCGATAAAATCTCCAAAACAATAATTTATTTTCTTAATTTTAAAAACTTCAATATAATCTAGCACGCCATTGGAATCAATAAGTTTAATGCGAATTGATTTGTCTACGCTACTGGGTTTCAGATATCCTGAATTTAATTTGAATACGTGGCGATGCAGATAGGCAACCATGCAGTAATACTAAGTGTATATTGGACAATTTTACAGGGTTTCATTAGTTTCGGACATAAATGGAGTTTTGTTTTGACAGTTACATAATTCTGAATGTGTTTGAAGGATATTTGATTGAGATTTTGTGGAATTTTCTTACAACGGATTAAGTTCGTGTTTTTCGAGTCACAGCGATATTTGAATTGGCCTCGTGTCGACTCGGATATTGTAGTTTGATTTCGTGTGCATCCTGCGGAAATAATTTTTTATTAGATCGAGTGGATAAAACCGATCGTAGCTGAATCACGACTTCCTTTTGACTAAACATTCAAGCCTAAAAGGCTGGAAGTCATAAACATACAAACCCTGGAATTTCCGGTATTCCGGTACATTTCTATCGAGGGACGAAAATCACCTTTCGTACACATGCAAGCACCAAGTGTAATAATGCGGAGCATCAGACAAAATCTTAATATACGTTTTTATCTCAAGCAATTAAATAACAGTGCATTAAATAATCCTTATCGAGAGGCTCCACCGAGGTTTAACTCTTTATTAGAATCAAATTAGGTGCACCTAGTGGTATGTTTATGGGTCGTTAGTTGATTCGATCGACAATTTTACTAAAAGCCCGAGGAAATAGAGATAGAGAGAGAGAACTGATGATATTATTAGGATCGTGCCCATTCCCGGAGTCATTACGGGGCTTAGGAATTTTTACGCCGATGCCTCAAGGTGTTTGCGAAATATCTTGTCAACATGCAGTTTATGTGTCAGACGTTGATTGCATTCTTGATAATATAACAGGATGAGTAGGCGGTCAAGGCTGAGACGGGAAAATGTTTCAGGTATAATAAAAGCTCGTGTGACCTAGAAGGAAAATAAATTGGATGCGCAGATGCGGATGTAACATACATGCCTAAAATACATTATCATTATTTGATGTAATTCTTTAGATATTGTCACGATTTATATTTTTTATCTGTGACGCCACGCCTTACTTAGCGTGTAGGAGAGTAACTCAGATTTAGGAACGCGCTACGTCAAGTTGAGAAGAGATAATAAAGGAGACATGTCGATAAAAACAGTAACAAGTTTATTTACAAACAAACTTAGCAGCGGTTAGACTATATACTAATAAAGGCGGGTTTAAGATTATAGATGAATTAAGAGTTTACACTATACCCAATTAATACGAAATTCATGTCTTCTCGAGGGAGGCTTAGTTCAAAGTTTGTCTAGCAAGCTACGGCGACGTCACTATTTTATTAATAAAGTTTATGTGAGCGGAGTTGTCTTTTATTTAGGTATTTGTTCTGATATTTATAAGTCTTTTAAGTTTATCACAAATTGCTAAGGCACTTTCACTACTTTTTAAAACTCCCCAAAAACTATCCCTTTACTGGATACTTCACAAATTCGACCCTCTCCTATACTTTTAGTAGCCCCCGAATGCCGTATACCGGTACATACGTTTATCCAGGTTAGGTAAGGACCTGATCGCCCTGGACCTGTGTCCAGGTGTTTACAGATATGGGTGTTGTGGGATAGAACAGCTTGTAGTGTACGCACCTGTGTGCTGTACCGCAACTAGACTGAGCGGTTTGAGAGACCCGAAAGCCTGATGAACTTGGCGTTTGCTGCGTATCTATATGTTACAAAATGCTGATGGCTGCACCATTAAGGATTAAAATCGCTCCCGTCGACCGCCCAAGTTATTTATAATTAACAGTGAATGTTTATATAAAATTTGTCAAGTTCAAGTTCAAACTTACGACAGGGTGATATTTAGTTAATGCTTTTAAGTAGTTCACACATTCCCCCTCCCTGATAAAGTTGGTCCCCAACGTTTTAACCTGACTTATTTGCTTTAAAAGAGAGAAAACCGACCTCAATTCGAGAAGACATACTGTATTGCACTTAATTTTAATTTAATATATATTTCGTCAGTGGACTTGTTCTGGCTTATATCCACCCATTTCCATTTCGTGTAGTCGTAAGTTCTTGTGTGGTTTGCCTCGCTCTTTGTGCTAGTTGTAGGTACATGTAACAAAAGAAAAATAGTTTTACAAGTTATATTAACAATGTTATAATCTTATCCTATGCTCTCTTATTTGTGACGTTTTTTGTTGTCTTATTAACAAAATCATAATTTGTTAAACCCGGCTTTTTACTGTGCCAAAAAATCACTCAATTTATTTTACTTGCTGACTTAATTCAACATGCTAGCTTTGTCTAAAGCAATAAAATATCTTTGCAACATATCATATGTCTTTATGAATCTTATTATTTTCTCAAGTTATCGCCTGGCAATGCAATCCTGTGCCACTTCGATGAGTTAATATTAAGAATGCTATGTAAATTAATAGGAAATTATACGTTACGCTTCCGTGGGTCATAGATGGCGAGTGCATATGTTATTTTCGCAGATTCCTTGTGTTGCGGACTGCTTGGTTTACACAAAGCCTGGTAGATGGTGCTCGTAGTGGTCTTCTTTTGCAATGCTGTCTATCGTAGTCTCGTAGTGGGTTCTTTCTTCCTTGAAAGGCGTGGTAAAATGGCGTTCGACATGATTTTTGATTTGCTTCTTCGTGTTTTGGTATTGGATGGGCTAAAGAATACAATCAAATATAAGTATCGTGAATATGATTTTTGGCAATATTAGACAGTTGGCAAGATTTGATCTGGAATAGATTCTACGGTTTGTTATTATTAAATTATGTTTTTAATTATCTAATTCGTTGTCTACTGCTGCAGGTATTTCATCCATATATTATAATTTCTCATACCTTTTTATCTTCTAGGAATCCCTAGTAGAAGAACTTCTGAACTTCTACTAGTGATTCTTCGAATGAGTCAGTCCTGTATGGATGGACTCGACTGGTGCTTTCCAATGGCTCCTGACTGGTCCTGGACTGGTCCTGGAGTGGGATCCATGCAGCATGTTCTCAAGGTAAGGTTATATATACATTATTTACAATTTCTTACTGCTTTTCTATACACTTCTTGGCATCGCTTACATATACATTTTTCCATATATTTATTTTATTCTATGTTTCTTATATTTACTTTCCATATCTTAAATTTTTATTACTTAAGGTTTACTTTAAATGTATATACTTAGGCACGCTATGTATATCTATGCAATCTTTATGTAAAAATATAGGACATTGTAACTATTCTATGCTATGTATCTATGCTTCATTACGTGACTAGCTTTATGTAAATTGTGTGGGACAGAGAAACATTCTATTATTATTTATATATCCACGTATGCTCTCTTTTAAACACACATTATATAAACATCTTTTGCTTACACATTTCCCCAATATTTCACCTTATGTAGGCTTTACATAAACAACTTTTGCTTATATATTTCCTCACTATGTACGCTTCTTCTCAAAATCTTATTCTGTATTTCTTCACACTTTACATAAACAACTTTTCAACTTATGTATGCTTCTTCTATATTATTCATGCTTTACATAAACATTTCTTGCTTATGTAATATTTCGCCTTTGAACTTTGAGCTTCTCGGGTACCAAAATATTTGTTTCAACTTCCTTGTACGTCAGCGTAGCTACTTCAGTCCCTATATGCTCAACTTTCCCATGCCTAAATTTTTTGCTATGACGTTTATCTTTTAGACCATCCGTCGTTGCATTTTTATTTAGGCCGGAGAACACTTTATTTTATAATACTTCCTCGTATACACATTTATTCTTTCTGTATATACTCTCAATACACAATTTTAATGGCAACTCACATTTACTTGTGCTTTACTATATATATCTTCACATTTGCTTCACCTATTTATTTTGCATACATAGTTTACTCGCTAATATTCTAGCTTCATTTTTCTTCATAGAGCCTATGTTCTATACTATGTTTATTTTTCTATGTAGTTTATTAACTTCCTAAGTGTGTTTATCTATATACTTGTCTTATTTGCACTCGGGCTTATATTATGCTATGTTTCACTATATATTTTCTATGTTTCACTATATATTTTCCTTATTTTTATTTTAACCTCTAAGTGCCTTGTATATATCTTTTTCTATGAGCACTTGGGTTTTATATTTACACTATTTACACTTTGAAGCTTTGGGTCTCTCCTAGTTTTTGTGTTTTGTGCTTAGTTTCTTATTTTACTTAAGTACTGGTTCCATATAATTATATTTTTCCTATCTTCGTCCTCTTCAGTAGTTTCTCTTGCTTGCTTCATGGTTTCCTTTAGTTTCTCCTATACAAATCTGTTGTATTGTTCCATATACTTAACTATATTTGTGTTTTCGGTATTGACTTGCACCTTCGCCAAACATAACAGATTCCACAATGTAGTTAACTTTTTTCTTTGTTTGTTCCAGGTATGAACATAAACCCCTAGATGGCTCTTGTAACGTCGACCGCGCGTACTTCGGCGAGCGTCCGTGGATGCAGCACGTGTCCGTACTCTGTCTTTGGTGACGCCGACCGCCCGTAAATGGCAGCACTTGGCCGTACCTCGGCGCGTGATTCGAAACCAATATGTGCTTATTATATGTATAGATTTTATGCAATAGCTAAACTGACCTAGCCTGCGTTTATTAAATGTTTTAATTACTTAATGACTTACTTGATTTTGATGTTTAATTTAAGTTATTATTGTTGTTGTGACGTAGATTCATTAGGATGGTGGCACTAGGCCCAATTAAAACTAAATTGCTTGGACGCTTGCTTATAGATGTGACGTAGATGAATTATGAGTGTCACGACGCTCAATTAATATGAAATGCATGTCTTCTCGAGGGAGGCTTAGTTTAAAGTTTGTCTAGCAAGCGACGTCACTATTTTATTAATAAAGTTTATGCGAGCCGAGTTGTCTTTTATTTAGGCATTTGTTCTGATATTTATAAGGTAAGTCTTTTAAGTTTATCCCAAATTGCTAAGGCACTTTCACTACTTTTTAAAACTCCCCAAACACTATCCCTTTACTGGATACTTCACAAATTCGACCCTCCTATACTTTTAGTAGCCCCCGAATGCCGTATACCTGTGCATACGTTCATCCAGGTTAGGTAAGGACCTGATCGCCCTGGACCTGTGTCCAGGTGTTCACAGAAATGGGGGTTGTGGGATAGAACAGCTAGAAGTGTACGCACCAGTGTGCTGTACCGCAACTAGACTGAGCGGTTTGAGAGACCCGAAAGCCTGATGAATTTGGCGTTTGCTGCGTATTTATATGTTACAAAATGCTGATGGCCGCATCATTAAGGATTAAAATCGCTCCCGTCGACCGCTCAAGTTCTTTATAATTAACAGTGAATGTTTATATAAAATTTGTCAAGTTCAAGTTCAAACTTACGACAGGGTGATATTTAGTTAATGCTTTTAAGTAGTTCACAATATGTATATAGATATTTATTGGTAATAATACATAAGTGCTTTTATATGCCAAAAAGAATAAAATACATATTAACCAATAGAGGCACTTACGATTAGTCATTTATTTATATATTTATTCATGTATTTATGCTGAGGTAATTACAAAAGAAACAAATAATATTTTAACCAGTCAAAGAGAAATGTAAACCTATATGTACCTACATGAAACAAAATTAAATGTAAAAACTTCTCATACAATTTTTAAAAAGTAAAAGGTACAGTTAAACAGACCCTAATTAGGACACACCTCATTACGTATTGCAAGATAGCACTCAAGCACATGCTTAAAATAAGAAGCTGATAATACAGAAGGCTTGGACAAAAATAATTCTTACATTTTCAGTGATAATATACCAACAAGAATATACATATACAGGGTCTCCGAGAGTATGTGGGCAATCTCCCGGATTTATATAGATGAAGTGAGAATAACATTATAAGTTCATATCAATTTTTTTCCTGCAGGCACCCCCTACGGAGATATGGGCCCCTAAATTGACGCCACTAGAGATCGGTTTTCCTGCATAACTTTTAAACTACTTGACGTAAATTAATATTTTTTGAATATGGCAGATACTAGATAAGTATCCTTAAAATGGACCCTTTGAAATACATTTGCCTTATTTAGTTCGCCAGGGACGAACTAGCGTTAAGACAATAGCGCTAATTTTTTTTGCACCCTGTATGATAGAGGCACAACAATAATATTTCTAGAAAGCTTAAATCTGAAACTTAAAAAAGGTACTCTTTATCGATGTCGATAAAATAAATTGTCTTTGACTAAAACATATTTTTGTTTAATATGATTTTTATGAAATAATTTTGTGTCGCGTCGGTTTATTATTTGCATGATTGTATTATTTCGCTTTTCATTCATTTCGGACCCGATAGCCTAATTAATCGGCGTGACGTGAATTTGATTAGTGATTAATTAAGGCTTAAAGCATTTTGTATTCGGATGGCTTAATAATTTGTATTTACTCGTGGAGCTTTGCGCTTGATTCAGTTAATCGTTATCTTTCATTTCGGTCTCGATTTATTAGCTTAATTGATCAGAATGATGTCAAACTAATTAGAGATTGATTAAAGCTTTTGAACTCTTGTATTTGAATGAAATAGTTATTATTATTTATTCACGGGGTCTTGCGACGTCAAATTAATCGTTTTTTACTTTTTTCCGACGAAATGTAATGTAGGTTTTCGATAATTTAGTAGTGTGATTTATTTGACTTTTCCGTAGCGGTTTAGCCGCGAGAGTAAAATTTAACTGTTGATTATTTTGCTGCTTTATCAAAGGCATTGATTGTTTGCAGTCGTAGGTTTTTACTAATGCCAAAAAAAACGCTAGTTTCATGGAATTTATTTTATTACCGAAGTTAGAATTGATGCAATGGGGAATTATTGTTTTTATCTTTAATTTTAATGTTTAATCTTGCAATTCACTTCTAGTGATTCGTGTGTGTAGTTGATTGCCACTATTAATTAGACACTAAACCGGGAAATTCGGTTCTTAATAGTTAGGATATGCAGTTTTCCTTATTATTAGTTTTCGTTCCTAAGAGAAGCCATCAGGATGAGTTCTGTAATGCAAATTACATATTTTCGTTCATTGTTGTTTATTTAATTGAACTATATTCTCGATTTATTAAAATAAAGGTAGAGGCACGCTATCTTTTTGATATTAATATTGGAAGGTCATTCGGGCCATTTATTTGGCAAATTCGTTTAGTATGATTTTTCATCAAAGTTTATTTTAGTGCTTTTTGTTCATTATTTAGATCATACTTGAACCCTTTTATCAATATGGTATGAATTTTATCTATACCAAACTAGGAACAGTCTATTTAATTACATTCATTTATCTTTTATTTTGTTCTATTGCTGTTATTTACTGCTTTCAACAATTATGTACGCTTATTTTGCTGTGCCAAACTCCGTTCAAATTCTTGGACTGCTTATTTCCTCTTTCTAAAAGGCTGTAATGTTATTTTTAACGTATGATGTCGGCTTCCCTTGGGCGAACTGAACCTTTCTGTTTTCTGCATAATTAATATTAAGTTACAGTTGTAATATTTCGATTGCTCGAATATATTATTACGGTGGTGCTCCTTTTCTCATTTATTATTTGTTTTTTTAACCTTTGGCTCATTTTTGAAGTCTGATTTAAAATAAAAGGGGAAAACCCTGTCTTTTCCATTCGAAATTTGAAACTCTGCTAAATTATTCTTTTTAAAGGAGAGTATATAATAGCAATCGATTCATATATTATTGTGACTCGTTACTAGGGAATGTTTCCATTCCTAGGGTCCTCCCATCAGGCGGGAGTTTGGTAGTCCACCCACCTGGCTGAGATGCTGTAGTTTTGGCTTAGCGGAACTTTGTAGATCACTTACCTGGCGTAATCGGACAGTCCAGTTGACCAGCTAGACGTGTCGAGCACCTTTCTTAAGTTCCAGGTTCAAGCTCTCTAAAAATATTATTGTTGAACCTTTATCATACAGGGTGCAAAAAAAATCTAGCGCTAATGTATTTCAGCTAGTCCGTCCCTGGCGAACTAAATAAGCTAAATTTATTTCAAAGGTTTCATTTTTAGGAGACGTATCCAGTATCTACCATATTCAAAAAATATTAAATTACGTCAAGTAGTTTAAAAGTTATTTAAGAAAAACCGACTTCCAGAGGCGTCATTCAGGGGTCCATATCTCCGTAGGGGGGGGGGGGGGGGTGTAGGCATAAAATTGATATGAACTTTTATTTTCACTTCGTCTATATGTATCTGAGAGATTGCCCACATATTCTGGGACCCCTGTAGATTATAAATGTGCAAAATTACCAACTATACTCTATTTCGAAATGATGCGAAGTAATAAATCATTTTCTGATGGCTGATACATAGGCGTACATAATTACGTACATATACGTACATATTTTAAACGTTTACCTGTCCTAATACTCGGACTTTCCCAGCATTATATTTATCACACTTAGGTTTTTTTATTACTATTGTAAACATTCAAATTTGACGATTTTTTGTATGCATACCCTAAAGTTGAAGTAATTGTAATTTTTCAGTTATATTTGTTCTTCCGAAGAAGGCACAGTGTGTTTGTTTCATTTCATAGTTTCAATTAAAATGGCTAATTCAGTTTTCTCTCCAGTGAAACGAGCGAGCAAATGTCCATTTTCTGTTAACGAAAAGAATATTATTCTTAATGTATATGACGCCCTCAAACATCAAAATCCTCTGTATAGCGTTGATACTGTGGTGGAAATGTGTTCGCAAATGACGGGTGTTTCAAAAACGTCGATATATAAATTAAGGTGTGAACGAAAAAGTGGAGCTGTAAAACCACCTATACCATCTTCAGGAAGAAAGACGGTGCCTATCGATGAAGACTACAAACGTATAATTAGAAGAACAGTACATTCCTTTTATTTTAATAAGGAAATACCAACCATCGACAAAATTTTAGGAGCCTTGAAGCAAGACCAAAATATGTCTCCAACGATAAGCAGGAAGAAATTGTGGACAACTTTAAAACAAATGAATTTCAGCTGGGAAAAACAAAGCAGAAAATCGCTCCTAATCGAAAAAGATGAAATTATTTGCTGGAGGAGACATTACTTAAGACAGATAAAGCAGTTTTGAAGTGAGAATAGAAAGATTTATTATCTGGACGAAACATGGCTTAATGAAGGATATACGGTTGGGAAGATTTGGCAAGACAAAAATATTTCAAGTTTTCGTCAAGCATTCTTAGAAGGCTGGTCCACCGGACTAAAACCACCATCTGGGAAAGGAAAGCGACTTATTACACACCTTGGAAGTGTTGATGGTTTTGTTGAGGGCGGTTTGTTAATGTTTGAGTCAAATCATTCTGGCGATTACCATGAAGACATGAATGGCGATGTGTTCGAAGAATATTTTGAACAAATGTTAGATCTCATTCCACCTAATTCTGTGATAGTGATGGACAATGCGAGTTATCATTCCAGAAAAGTTGACAGAATACCAACTAATTCATGGAGAAAAGCGGATATTATTCAGTGGTTTAGACAGAATAACATACCATTTGATGAAAGTATGGTGAAAAAGGAACTGTCCATAGTGTCCTCAATAAAAGCTCGTTTCACCGAGTATGTAGTTGACAACATTGCACAGAAAAGAAATATTACTATTCTTCGTCTGCCTCCGTATCATTGCGAATTAAATCCCATTGAACTTGTTTGGGCCCAAGTAAAAAGTTATGTAGCAAGGAGGAACACGACGTTTAAAATGAAAGATGTTAAAATTATCTTTGAGGAATCTTTAAAAAATGTCGATTCTGAAAAATGGCGTAAGTGTATTGAGCATGTTATAAAAGAAGAAGAAAAAATGTGGAAACTAGACCATTTAATTGACCTAATTGTAGAGCCTTTAATTATATCCTTGGAACATGACGAAGATTCGACGGATTTTTCTGACGACGAAAATGATATACCATAGTTCTCTACATAACTGTTTACACAAAAACGCAATTCTTATACCTTATTATATAAATATTATATGTGATAAAATGTTACAGTAATACTAACTGTTTTTGAATATACATAAATAAGTGAATAAATAAAAGTACTTAGGTAAAATAGGTATTTTAAATTAAATACCCAAACGTACGCTACTGCGGGTAGAAAATGGCCCCTTTGCTAATAAAGCCTATTGTTTGCAGCGGGATTGCCATACAAAACAGGGTGGAATGGTTAAAATATAATACAGCAGGCTATAACAGCTCTGGCTAAATATTTAGAAATCACAAAAATTTATTTGACCACTCTGTTAGCGTTTTGCATTTATAAGTAGGTTTTATTACTCCGCACCATTTCGAAATAGAGTATAGTACTAAAATGAAGAATTGAAAAAAAACTTCTTTGCCATTTTACCACAAAAGCCTCGAGTTACTTCTCAACTACTCAAAATATTAATCATCGAAGCGAGTCGCTAACTTTTTTTTATTTTTGGCAATCCCCGAATAGCTATAATAATACTCTTGATGCTCTCGCATTTCCATATATCACCTTTTCTTGAATATAATTAATTACACAAGATGCATCCCATGTCGCTATTTACTTCAAAAAATATTCTTCAATATCTTGCTCTTTACACACGGCTTTCAGTTTTCTTTTTTTTTTAATGAAATATGTCCCTCTTTTTCCATTTTCGCCCTAGGTTTCTCCTGTCGACCTTTAATAGCCGGTGTACTGCTCAAATTGCCCAATGTACCATACTGTGTTAGTTTTCTGTTTAATTTTAACCCATTTGGTGAATATTTTTAATTCATAAACTTTCAAATGAACTTGAAAGCTCCGTACAAGATATTGCATTACACCGAATTCTCCTAGGCTACGTTACTCCACTCTCCGTGCTCGTCTCCTTTGACTCGCGGTTGCACGACATTCCAGAAATACTGAATTCGCATCCACGGAAGCCGAAGTTATGTGCCTATTATATCGCAAATAAATTTTAGTGGGATATAGCGAAATTTGTATCACTAAAACATTTAAAATAAAACTTTTTCGAAAACATTTCGGTAGCAAAAGATGTTTATCAGATAAATGATCGTAGTAATAAACGATGGTTTGAGGTAATAATCATGTAATTTTACTGAAATATATCTACACAAAAAGAATATTCCGATTTAAAAAAAATATATTTCCATACGTAAAAATATATTTACAAAAATACTTAAAATTGTTTGGAATACAGATTTTAATAAGGCATACAACATTTAAAAATTCTAAAAAAAAATTGTGAACTAATGATTTTGTTATAAAAGTAACACATATGTTTTAAAAACATTCAGTAAACATTTTACCAATTTTAGCATAGAAGAGCGCGCAAACCGATCCAGTTGGTAGTATATTTACGGCAAACGCTCTCTTGTAACAAGTTCAAGCCTTCTTCGTTCATTTAGAATCTATTGCACCTTTACGGTAATGATCCTGGACGTCATACTGGGGCGGATTGGGGTTGTCAAAGAGGTCCGGGAATATAGGTTAAGCAGGCCACAATAATTTTTTTGACCGCCCGCCGTAGTCGGCGATGGGGGTTCATCCTCCGAAGGCAGAAAATTTTCAGGATGCCACGCTTAAAAGTCGTTAAAATAATTTAAAAAAAGGAGCGAGCCACTGATGTGTAAACATATCCTATATCGACATCATCGACATGAAAATCTAAACAGTTTTAATCATCTCCTGATGATGCTAACATGGTTAGCGAAACGCGCGTCGAGTGCAAAAATTCTGTTTCGGTATTGTGGATAAAACTCTGTTTTAGTGCATGTTGCCGAAGGTTCCAAACCCCAACGTAGTCTTTAGCCGCTAGTCGTTTTACAAGGAAGCACTAAAGTAGACTGCGCATGGTTATGTTGTCGCATCCGGGTTTCACACGTCCTCCATTTTCCCAAGATTTACCCTCATACCACCGCGTAAGATGTTTATACATCAAAAACAAAGTCGTGTGTTTCCTTGTGACCAATATAATTATATTTAAGGTTAAGAAAAATTATTGTTTTCTGCACCTTTGTCAATTATTGCTTCGCTGTCAATCTCATTTAGGGTTTGCTTTTCGGCTACCATTAACATAAATGCTTCTATATTATTTTCACTCAAAGTGCTTCTGAGTCTATTTCTAATAAATTTTAAAGATGAAAATGACCGCGCACAGCCAACTTGCGATGTCGGTAGCGTTAGTAAATATCTATAGATTTTCTCAAGTGAGTAGGTAATACTATGGAGCAGTCCAATTGGACTTGTACGATTCAGTCCACCAGCATAATTCCCAGTGTCCAAATGGGCCAATCCACCCCTGATATCATAATTCATATCAGTCTAGGAATTTCGGATACAGCCATGGAAAACTTTCAGTACGAATTAAGTAATGTAGACTGGAGTGATTTATATACTTTGAACGAAGTGGATGAAGCTTTTAACGCTTTTTTAAATCATTTTATGAATATTTTTAAATATAATTTTCCAGACAAAGTTCATCTGGAGGGGACGACCTAATCATAAGCAAAGGGTTAACGATTCTGTGAAAAAAATCTAGTGCGAATCTGGAGGATTTATTTTTATTTATGTATCCAGAATTGAAATCTACATGTAACGCCGCTAAGACACAACATCACAAGCTACGAAGAAAGAGTCTTTTTAGAACAAAATTTTCTCTTCGGAGAATCCTGGGAGGATGGCTTGGAAGATTGTTTCTCTCTTGACTGGAAAGGTGTCCAATAAAACTCAAAATATAATTGTTAAAGTAGATAAACTAGTTGAAGACTATGACACAATTCGTGAAACTTTCAGTGATTTTTGTAATAATGAGCCACTGAAGACTGTTCAGTCAGTTGGAAGGAAAACCTATCAACTCATGATTTCTCAAGTTTTGTTAAAAATAATCATAATAATTTCTTTCTGAAGCCCGTTATAGAGAACGAGGTTGAACATTAAATTAAGTCCAGATTGAAAAATAAATGGTAATTTGGTTTTGATGGAATTCCACTTTGTCTTTTAAAAAAGATCATGTGTTATTTGAGTAAACCAATAGCATCCTTAATAATTCTTAGTTTTTCGGCGGGTTCATTAGCAACCTGAAAATGGGAAAAGTTCCTCCTATCTTTAAGATGACCCTGAATTGATGGAAAACTATAGACCCGTGGCGGTGTCGTCTTCGTTATCAAAAATGTTTGCGAATTTTTATTTAACAATGTATGCAGACGACCCTACCGTTCTCAGGAGTAACTTATGGAAAAGTGTAACGACACCTTGGATAAATTATTTAATTTTGTCAATAGCAATAATTTACATCTAGATACAGAAAAGTTCATGCAATAATATTAAGAATGCCTCAAAGACCTATAGTTGGCCCTCGATCATTAAATATAAATAATGAGAATATTTCGTACGGTAGTTCGGCAGTTTTTTTGGGAGTAAGGATGACGGTTTTCTATCCTCGCGAGTGTACTGTGAAGCCTTATGTGGAAGGCTTAATCAAATATGTTAGCAGGTCAGAATCTTGCGTAGGGGTTCGCGAGACCGAGACCTGGCCAGTCTCGGTCCTGGTCTCGAAGAAAAAATTTTGTCTCGGTCTCGGGTCTTGAAGCTCGAGACCGAGACTGCCTTGGTCTCGGTCTCGGTCTCGGTCTTGTCTCGGTTTGGTCTCGGTCTCGGTTTGAGCAAATAAAAAGTAATTAAATAATTTACTGTTTTATTTCGTTAATAACACAAACGTTACTTCGGAATGTTAAGTTAAATGAAACATCTAATAAGTGTCTTTTGTGTATCAGTTCTTGGTGTAGATGTGATATTAGGGATAAACTTCTTAAATAATTTTACATTTTCTGTTTGCAACAGTTGTTTGGATAATAATAGTTAACTTAAATAGGTACCTACTAATATTTTAATATATTTCATGTTAGTTTCTAAATGCATGCATGAACCACATATCACGTCGTATTGCCAAAGGTAGACCTCCTAAAATTTGTGGTAAATTATTCTGAAGAAATTCCAAATATAGTTTCAGGTTTAACCTCTCTAAAAATATTATTGTTGTACCTTTATCATACAGGGTGCAAAAAAAACTAGCGCTATTGTCTTAAAGCTAGTTCGTCCCTGGCGAACTAAATAAGCTAAATGTATTTCAAAGGGTCCATTTTAAGAAGACTTATATAGTATCTACCATATTCAAAAAATATTAAATTACGTCAAGTATAGTTTAAAAGTTATTCAGGAAAAACCGACTTCCAGAGGCGTCATTCAGGGGTCCATATCTCCGTAGGGGGGGGGGGGGCTGTTGGAAAAACATTGATATGAACTTATATGTTATTTTCACTTCGTCTATATGTATCTGAGAGATTGCCCACATACTCTGGGACCCCTGTAGATTATAAATGTGCAAAATTACCAACTAGTTGTTTGGATAATAATAGGTACCTATTTACCTACTAATATTTTAATATATTTCATGTTAGTTTCTAAATTGTTGTTTTGATATAAAAATGCTTACCTCTAATGTAGGTAGGTATACAAGTGATACGGAGTTTTAAGTATATATGTACACATAAAAACTAGGTACCGATTTATGTCAATTTTGTTGTCAAAGTCAACGCTTTTTCATCTTATTTTTTACCTTTCGTATCAGTTGTCGCGTAGCCATACAAAGTGATGTCATTTTCAAACATTTTGTATTATATGGAAAAATTTATTTTGAAAACTCTTAAAATTTAAAGGTATACAGGGTGTCGCGAAATTAGTGGATGAAACATCAACCATGTATTTATCGGTCAAAAATAACTGAAATTTTTCTTATAAATATATATCGGGAAGGGAGCTAGAGCCTCTTAAAGATGGACCCCTGAAATGGTTTTCTTTACTTATTTCCGAAACGGTGTAAAATAGAGTTTTAAAATTTTGGGATTCTACTAACTTTAATATTCTGAATTTATAAATGGAATTAAAAATAAAAAATTTTAATCAGGTGTGAACATTTTAGGGGTGAATTTAAAAATTATCTTTTTTTGGGCTAATTTTTTATATTTTTTTTCTTCAAATATTGAAAATTTGAAATTTTTAAAGTATACTGACTGCCAAAAACGGGTGTAAAATGAAGGTTATAATTTTTGATATTTTCCAAAAATTTCTTTTGACGTTACAAAACTTCATATTATTATAAAATAGTAGAAACACTTGTTCCAGAAAAAAGCTATGACAGATTTTCAAAATTTGATAAACTATAGCATTCATTTTACACCCGTTTTTGACAGTCGGAATACATTTATAATCCGTTTTTTTCAAAACCCTGCGTCCTAATGAAACGAAATAAGAGGCACTTTTTTACGTATTCAAAATTTGAAAAGAAAATAAAATGTGTTTAGAAAAAATTGAAGGTATTTTTGACCACTAACTACATGGCTAATGCTTCGTCAACTAATTTTGGGTCATTCTGTATAGGTATACGGTATATACTGTATATGCGGATATGGTCAAAGGGGACCATTTATCTTTTAATATACTAATCTGACACGGTTGTACCAGAAGCAGATGTCCAGTTGTTTTAATGGATACGCGATGTTTGTAGATATTACGAAAAATGTGAAAACTCATAGCTGTTTATTGCTTGCAATTTTTTGATTGATTGAACCCCGTTGGCATAAATTGCCAATAAGATACATAAAAATTTGATTTTTTCAGAAAAATAAGTTTTGAAAATTCAACAAATAAAAATATTTTTCGAGACCGAGACCGAGACCAAGAGTTTCGTTACCTTGGTCTCGGTCTTGGTCTCGGTCTCGATCGGTAAGTCTCGGTCTCGGTCTCGATTCTAATTCCTAGGTCTCGGTCTCGGTCTCGTTTTCGAGACCGAGATAAGACCGAGACCGAGACCATAGTCTCGCGAACCCCTAATCTTGCGCCATGTACTGAATATTGAATAGTTATTGTCCCTCTAGAGTATGGCATTTGTTTCTGCGGTGCATCTTCTATGGGCTCAGATGTATTTATTGCGCAGAAGAAAATTATTAGAGTCGTTGCAGGTGTCTCCTCCATTTCTTTATGTAGAAATCTGTTTGCGAAATTTGAAGTATTAGCAGTTTCTTTATTATTTATATATTGGGTGTGTGTGAATGTTTTTGTTAATAAGTCAATGTATTATAAAACGTCCTCAATGATTCATTTACATGACACTCGTTGGAAGAATGACATTATTACGGCTCAGTGTAAGTTGAATGTAACAAAAAATTAATTGCGCTGTTTGGGAGTTACATTATTTAATTCACTTCCAATTAAGGTTAAGGTTTGTTCATGTGTAAATATCTTTAAGCGAAGGCTGAAGCAATTGTTAGTTCCCATATCTATATATTCTCTCGATGAATTTATTAATAATCAATAACCGTTGGTTGTTTAACATTAATTGTTAATTGCCATATATTTGTAACATAGTTGTAATATTTCTCTATGTCGACGATGTCTGTACATTTTCTCAAATGCAATTTTCTCCCTAGATTTCTCTTGTCGACCTTCAATAGCCGGTGTACTGCTCAATTTGCCATACTGTGTTAGTTTTCTGTTTAATTTTAACCCATTTGGTGAATATATTATTTCATAAACTTTCAAATGAACTTGAAAGCTACGTACAAGATATTGCATTACACCGAATTCTCCTAGGCTACGTTACTCCACTCTCCGCGCTCTTTTCCTTTGACTCGAGGTTTCATGACATTCCAGAAATACTGAATTCGCATCCACGGAAGCCGAAGTTATGTGCCTATTTATTATATCGCAAATGAATTTTAGTGGGATATAGCGAAATTTGTAAGTAACACCTTTAAAATAAAACTTTTTCGAAAACATTTCGGCAGCAATAGTTATTTGTTTTACTAGGCAGCAAAGTAGCAGATTGACTGACGCGGCAGATAGTTCATAGCCGAGCGTAGCGAGGCTAGGAATTCAGCTAAGGCAGTCAATCTACTTTGCTGCCGAGTTGAACATATAATTTTTTTCTCCGATTGTTTATAATGATATATGTATATTGTATATTTGCATATTATTACAATTCCCACAATCTTTTTATTTTTCCTGTAGTGATAAATTAAGACAAAATTTGATAGAAATCGCAATTGTTGGAACGGTTGGTTGCTATAGAAATGTATATGTCCATAATAATTATAGTTTGACAACTCATGTCAAACGTTTTATTCCCATGGAGACTAATCACTTTGCTGCCTAGGCAGCAAAGTACTTACTTTGCTGCCTGGACAGGAAAAATAATACTTTCCTGATTGATATGTGTCTGCAAAATTAATATTTGCTGCCAATCGGAGAAAAAAGATATTTATCAGATAAATGATCGTAGTAATAAACGATGGTTTGAGGTAATAATCAAGCAATTTTACTGAAATATATCTACACAAAAAAATATTCCGATTTAAAAAAAATATATTTCCATACCTAAAAATATATTTACAAAAATACTCATCAGCCAAACACAAAGCTTATATACAAAGGTTTAGTCTTTGGCCTGATTAGGGCTTTGGTCGCTTTCGATCTTTTTCTGATCTCATCAGTAGGACTTCTTTGTCCTACATGGGTAGAACTGTCAAAAATCATACTTAGGGCAGACAAATAGACGAATTTCAATTAGAATCCAGGAGCATAAGAATAGCATCAGGACGAAGCATACTACAGCAGCGCTCTACCAACACCACTTATTAACAAGACACTCCATCGATTTCAACAACGCTAGACAAGTAGCCACAATGGATCACTACAAAACTCGCATACCTAATCAGAGAAGCTCTAGAAATCGAAAAGAACGGACAGCTCAATAAGCTAAACGACGCTCTCGATATCCCAAAAATTTGTATTTTTTTCCTTAAAATTCAAGAAAATCACCCCGGCTCCACTCAATAAACTAACCAGAATATTGTGGAAGCAAGAAAAATTAAACCAACGGAGGCGGAGCCTATGCCACGTTACAATCTGCGCAGATGCCAGCTTATAAAAAAGACATACACGGACCTCAGCATCAGTTCGAGGTTCGAGCCGAGAAGCGGAGCGAGCAACTCTTGATAATGCCAGATGCGATTCTGGCGAAAAGTCTACCTAATCAAAAGCAATGCGGTAATGATTCTTAGAAAAAATCTAGTGCAAATGTGAAGGATTTATTTTTTTATGTCAGCCCACATATAACGCCGCTAAGACACAACATCACAATCTGGTGAAAACTACGAAGAAAGAGTATTTTTAGAACAAAATTTCCTCTTCGGAGAATCCTGGGATGATGCCTTGGAGGATTGTTTCTCACTTGACTGGTAAGGTCACCGAACATTAACAAGAAACTAGAAGGTTCACTCTAAGTTCCGCCCTCAGTATTTCCCTCCTTTCCCCGTTGCAGAACCTAGTGAAATACTGGTTAATCGCTCAGGCCTCGTGCCACGTTTCACCTCGCCTCGTCTAGTCTGGCATCTCGCTTTTGTAAGCGCTACATCATGAGTGCTGACTGAAAGTGAACCTTCTAGTCTCTTGTTAATGTTCGGTGGTAAGGTCTCCAATAAAACTAAAAATATAGTTCTTAAAGTAGATAATAAATAAGTTGAAGACTATGACACAATTTGTGAAAATAGCAACACGTTTTCTGATTGAATCCAAAATGAAAGAAAGATTTTTTTCCAATTAATTAAAAAGAACCCTAGCCCCGGAGAGTTGTATTGCAAAGCCCGGGCCCTGTCGTGGGGTCGTTTGAGCGCCACCCGTTCTAGCCAACTAAACCGAATAAGTTCTGCTGATGTTGTGCAGGGTGGCTAGGTCAGCTCATAAAATCAACCGGTACTTAGTACTTAATTTCAAACTAACGAGAAAACGAGAATATAGGCGGGATTATAATCAATTAACTTAACCTATCCAAAAAACACAATCTAAAAATTTAAGGAACAATATATTTGCTACTAAGTTCTTTCTTTTTTTTTTGAAAATACAGCAGCAAACTATCTGGATAAAAAAATGTTAAATTGAAATGTGGTTAGTTAAAGAAAAAAAATGTTAAATGAATGATAAAATCACAGATCTATATAGCTACGCAACAGATACCTCTTCCAATGCTTTTTACGCGGGGCCAAAAATGTTCACCGGCTTTCGCAAGCGGGTGAACCAGACGTCTAGGACCGGGTTGGTGTTGCCAAGTTATCACGTCGAACAATATTTCTGCTGACTTTTTGACCCGCTCAAATCATCGAGTTTTGTTATTAATATTTATTTATCAAATACACAAACATATTTTTTTAGAAAAATACGATTTTTACATTTTTTATTAAGTATGATAGTTTATTAATCAAACGGCAATTTAAATGAACAAATTTATAATATTGTTAGTAGAGTTTAAAACATAATTAAATGGTACTTTGACATGTGGATAAACATTTCAAAAATTCCTTTGATCTTCAACAAAAACCTGCGTGATAATATTAGGTATTACTTAATACAAATAGGAGATATTACAGTATATAAGTTAACAAAATTAGTAACGACCTTTTCCACCGATATTTAAGGTGAGTTTTAGCCCATGTTCAAGCACACCATTCACTAAATCTGATAATGAACTTTAATTAGACATAATATAACTTACGATTGCCAAGAAAATGAGTAATACCATAATGTGATATGAAAGGTAAACTACAGTTCGCGACTTGGCAACACGGAGAGGCAAAACGTGTCTAAATAGGAAAATATTTAAGTTTATTGCATTATTGGCGAGCGACACTTTTAATACCGGAGTAGGCATCTGTTGCGTAGTTATATAGATCTGTGATAAAATAAACGGAGTACAATATGGAGATTGTACGGAGATCAATTCAGTTATTAATACGGGGTTCTGTATGCCTTACAACTAAATACCTTAAATACTACTACAAAGTGATCACTTTGACGTTAACTACGCTAATTACCACTAAGTATTCGTGCGGTAATAGCTGCACTGGTTTTGAATGTAGCAATGATAATATGCAGCAATGAACTGCCACAATAATTAAATCAAAAGACTCGATAAATTAATAAAAGAGCAAAACTAGAATAAAGCTATTGAAAGCGTGGCTGTCGATGCTTGATTCATATTATAAAAAGATAACATTCAAAGCAATCAGATTAACTGGTCCGATA
>MU190268.1:13200-44742 GCA_016904865.1 Pissodes strobi | reverse complement strand
CAGTATTAAATACAGAAAGTATGTTAAAAACTTAGATCTCTCTGATTTTTAAATGAATTCAAAAGCATTGATTCATGAATGAATAGCTATATAAAAACATGTTCTTTAATTGATTTGAAATTGTGTAGACAAAATGTTATAGAGCATTTTTTGTTCAATGTTTATTTTTGTTTGTTCATTTATTTTTGATGAAAGGATTTATTGTTGCTTTTATTTAAATGAAAATAATTTAAATTAGAAACTTTATAAATAAAAAACGTAATATTGTATTATATGTTACAAAGTCATGCAATGCATTTTTTTACCCAATATTGGAATCTTCTATTGTCATTCACCAATAACTTTAATGGTGCTTAATACCATGCCCCATTTTTGTACTAATTTTTAACTGAATGTGAAATAAAAAATAGCAATATGTCAAAATGTGCATTTAAAAATATAAGCGACGAAAACGACGACGACTGTTGACATTTGCCCCAGGTGTTTTTCCTTAAGGCTCTTTGTATTAAAATGATATTAAATGACAAAAACTAAATTTAGGTGGAGAGGATCTACCAAACAATTGCCAAAGCAATATTTGAAATATTGGAGGGTGGATCAGTTTTATTAATTGAACAAGGCAAAGGATGAAGACATTGAGCCTAAATTTGTTCTAGATATCATCAGTTTGGATGCTTTTGACCCATTGACCATCAAAAGATCGGAAATACAGATCATAAACAAAATACAGAGTTTAAATACCATATCTAATATTTTGTTTCATACAATCCAACATATTTACTATACACAAAAATGTTCATTTGTTGAAGGCATTTATTGGAGATTATATTTTTAAAATGTGTTGTTTAATTAATAAAGGTCAAAAAGTACACGTTTCTGTAATGGGTTTGTTACTAAGTATTAAAAGCATCATCATGTGTTGTAATTCTCATGCTCATTGCATAATAGACATTAGACCACAGTCTACTTGGACCACAACCTTTTTTATATTTACAAAAAAGTCTAATAGTTCATCGAGATTGAAAAACTTGCATATAAAATCGATTTAGCTACCACTCACAATAATTGCAAATACTTTATTAAATTTTTAAGAAATTTAACATGCTAAAATGAACATTTATAAATACTATGGCTACTTTTGTTAAATATTTGACCACTGTACTTACCTTCTTGTTGAATAACTTGAAGTTGGTGGTGGTGTTGGAGCAGTCGATTTTCTCGCTGTTCGATGCTCCCTTGGTAATCCAGGGTTATATTCTTCATCTGAAGAGTCAGAATCCATTGTCAGAGGGTAAACTGAAAACTTTATAGTCTATAACAGGCAGGACCCTAAAAAAATGCTATACATAAATACTTTACTGACAGACTGGAGTCTGCTGGAAACAAATAAAAGGAAACTTGGAAGATTGTTAACTCGCTACATGGTGTTGATAAATCTACGAATTGTAAGTCACAACTGGATGCTAACACTATTAACTCTTTTTACTGTTCAGTTGCCGCTAAGTTACTAGAGGCATTGCGGCAGGCATTGCTGATCCGTTGTCCCTCTTACAAGGGGCCCCTGCAGATTCCTTTTACTTTACACCGGTAACGGCTCTAGAAATAACTGATACTTTACTACAAATCAAAAATAAAAATTCCTCTGGATGGGACGTGATTTAGGCTTCTACCAAGCCTTCCCCAGTCAGCGATCTCATTATTAGCTGATGCTATAAACGGATCCTTTTTGAGCGGCGAATTTCCAAATCTACTTAAGAAAGCAATAATTGTTATTCCGATTTTTAAGCAGGAAGAAGATGTTACCTCTAATTATAGGCCAATATCTTTACTACCATCACTATCTAAAATCATTGAGAAGCTGTTTAAGAGAAGGATGGTCCATTATTTGAAATCTAGAAAGGTTATAAATAACTGTCAATTTGGCTTCAATGCCCCAAAAATAACAACGATGCTATTTTTCACTTGCTGGAGGAGCTGTATTTGGGGCTGAATGATGGGGAGGCTGCCGCAGCGGTGTTTTGTGACTTGGCAAAAGCCTTCGATTGAGTGTCGCACGAGATACTGCTGCGGAAGCTGGAGGTCTATGGGTTTAGGGGTTCTATCTTAAAATGGATGGAATCCGTTCTGAGAAATAGGTGTCAGAAAGTTCGATTTGCTGGTGGAGAGTCGGATGAGTTGGGTTTCACGGCAGGTGTGCCTCAGGGGGTTCTTGGACCACTTTTCTTTCTTTTGTATATAAATGATTTACCATTCACAGTGAAATATGGTCGATGCACATCCTTTGCTGATGACACGACTCTTCTCTGGCATGGTAGCGATACTCAGTAACTACCCAGATTAATTAACCAGGATTTGGACAGTGTTAAGCGATCGTGCGACAGCAACTGTTTGTCATTTAATGTGTCTAAGACAAAGATTTTGAATTTTAAATGTGTGCTGAATGAAGTAAGCTTAGGCTCACAGAACATAATCATGACAAATTTTGATAAGTGTTTAGGTTTAGTCATTGAGGAGAGGTTAAGGGTTGACAAATATATTGAGAGAATTAGCTGTAAATTGTCATCGGGCTGTTTTGCAATAAAGGTAATTAAAAATGAATTGAATGCAGAAGTGGCTAAAGATGTCTATTTCACTTTAATCGATTCTCATCTGAGATATGGAATCTGTTTTTGGGGAAATTCATCCAGCTTTCGATTTGAGTCACTGTTCGTTTTGCAAAAGCGCGCCTTGAGATACTTATGTGGACTTAAAAATAGAGACTCATGTAAACCTTCTTTTATCAAAGAACAAATTTTGACTCTTCCTTGAATTTTTGTTCTGGAATCTGTTTGTCTTATGCATAAAAAGTATTCATCCATAATTCATTCTGTAAATTTAAATAGGGGAGCCTGGGGTAATAAGAACCAGGGTAGATTTTTCAACTCAAGACAAGGCTAAAAATTTTGGAAAAATACTTAAATGGTTCGTAACTGCCATATTTATATCTAAAACAATTTATAGCTCTATATTAAAGAGTTTCCAATTTTTTTTTGAACAAAAGTTTTCAATTGCTGTTTTATAATTGTAAAATTTAGATGGTGCATCATAAGAAACCTATTTTTGTATTACCTATAACTTTTTTATATTGTAATATATCGCTTTTCTTTTATGTAAAGGTTAATATCAAAGGTTGTTGATGATGGCAACAGTCTATTTTGAAGATTTTTTGTTTTTAATACCAAGTTCCTATTACCCCATGATTCCGTAGATTTGGGGAAATAAGAACTTGGACCTGTGGGTAATAAGAACCTAACAAAAGTCAACAAAACTATAGCTTTTCTTTGTTTCAGATAAGCTCGCAGATAAGTGAATTGTTTAGAAACTATCCATAAGGGATAGAGAGACAGTTTTTTGAGTGCAAAGATATAGACTAAACCTCAGACTAAACATAGTGATTTATTGATTTATAGTGAAAAACTTAAATTAAAAAAAAAACAATGCCGCGTACATATATTAAAAAGTCCAAAGAAGATGGCGGACGAGTCCAATATGAGCAAGAAGCAATGAGTAATGCAATGAAGGCAGTAACATCAGGAAGAATGGCACAAACCGATGCTGCTAAATTTTACAAGGTCCCAAGGTCCACATTAACTAAAAAACTAGGACGAAAATTAAATCCAAATGTCACAGGAGGTGGTAGGAAGACTGACTTAACACCAGAGAATGAAGATCAGTTAAAACAATATTTAAAAGTGCTTGGGCATTGTGGCGAAGATCTTACCAAGGAAGAAACCAAAGACTTGGTGCAGGAATTTGTAAAAGAGCACAACATTACCACAAGATTCCAGGACGATCGACCAAGTCATGAGTGGTTCTGTAGTTTTCTTAAACGCCATCCAGACCTTGCTAAAAGAAAGGGCAAACAATTGTCAACCAAAAGACTAAAAGGTGCTGATCCCTTTGTTGTGTATACAAATTTTACCAAGATTTAGAAGCGGTGTTTAACGAATCGGGTTATTCAGCTGATGATGGGAATCTTGTCTATAACTGTGATGAAAGTGGCTTTTGCCATGACCCAAAAGACACATGTGTAGTTGCAGAAAAAGGTACCAAACGAGTATCCCTTAACATTGCAGGAAGTGGAAGAGAAGCAACATCAGTACAAGCCTGTGTTTCGGCTTCAGGGCAAAAACTATCACCTTTTATAATCTTTAAGGGCAAGTATGTTCAATCTACCTGGCATTCAGACAATGCCTTCCCAGGAACAGTTATAAATGCCACTGAAAAAGGGTGGGACCCCTCCCCGTTTTCCGTGCTTGGTTTAACAGATTTTTTATCAAGCATATTCCTTTATTAGAAGAGAGACAAGGTAAACCAGTGACATTAATATTTGATGGGTGTCGCAGCCACACAAGAGACGTTGTTACTTTACTTGTAGCAGAAAAATGTCTAACACATAAAGTAAACCTTGTAAAGCTTCCCCCAAATCTCATACACAAGATGCAGCCACAAGAAAAAACGTGTTTTCGAGCAATTAAAAGAGGATGGAATGAAATTGTGTTAAAATGGCAAAGGCAGAATCGTTCAAGACAAACATTCCCATAAGATGCATTCGTCGAAGCTATTTGAAAAGTTTGGTCAGAAAAAATTTCGGCAGAGAATCTACGTTCAGGATTTCAATCAACTGGCCTTTTTCCTGTCAATAAAGATCGATTTCCAGAGTCAATCTTCTTACCCACGGCACTAGCGCGATTTGAAAAATATTTAGAAACACATAATGGTGTAATTGTTGATGCTGATGTCCTAAATGTTACATAAGAGAGACCTTTATTGAATCAAACAGATAATGAAGAACATACTGACGTCTTAAGTGTTACAAAAGATAGATCTTTATTGGTCCAAACCAGGGTCCAAACACATAATGAAGAACATACTGACCCAGTGACTGTAACAAAAATACCGCAAACTCACCTAGTTATTGACGAACAACAACCAGGACCAAGTAGTAAACAAAGCACCTTATTCAACACCTTTATTCAGAAGAAGCTAACTACTGATAGTCAGTTGATCACATCTTCCAAAAATAGTGAGTCCTCCACAAGTCTTGCAGAACTAGTAAGGGAGTCCGTAATTGGCAAAAGTAAGCCTGTAACTATCACACCACCAAAACGAAAGCGCATATCAACGGAATATGGGGAAATTTTGTCGATGGAAGAGATTAAAGAAAGAGTGGAGAAAGCAGAACAAAATGAAAAAAGTGTTAAAGGAAAATAATTAACTAAGCAACCCAAAACCACTAGCGGAACAAAACAAGAAAAGAGAAAACATGTCAAACAAGCTCTAAAGCGGACCATATCATCGGACACAGAAGAAGAAGACTTTGAGAGTTTATGTCAGGATACATCAGACGATAATCCAGAGTTTGAGGCTGAAGATTTTTTGTCAGAAGATGATATGCCAGTGATTAACTTTACTCCTAAAGGCAGTTTGAAAGCCCAAACAAATAACAGTAAAATAATGTTAAAACAAGACTTATATTGCGCTGTTTGTTTCCAAAATCCAGACAATTACTATTTAGGTCGAATAGTAAAACTTAATCCTAATGACGAAATTTGCATCATGAAGGGTTAAATTATACATTTACATGGAATTACCATGCTTTTGAAGGAAAAGTGAATAAAAACTGAATTTTTTATGGACCCATACAAATGGGGACATACCCTTTTCACATGAATGAGCTTCACCTTATTCGAGCAGCATATAGGTAAAATATTTAAAAAAGAAATTCAAAATATGGAGCCAAAAGCTAAGTAAACATATTTTGGCAAAATAACCTTTTTTCTTAAATGTTTTTTTTGTGTATTGTTCTTAACTTGTTAATTAAACAAAAAACAAATATTCTGTTGGTTGTTTAAAATTATTTTTCTTAATATATCATCAACATAAAGAAGTTAAAACTAGATATTTTAAGCAAAAATTGAAATATTGTGAAAAATAAAATAGAAATCATAGTAAATTTAAGATGTTGTAACTTTTTTACTATATTATTTTCCTAAAGCTTTTAACACTTTTTAAAACTTAAGTAAAAACTTTAACAGACCTCAGAGTGGTAAGATCTCATTGCTGCTATATTCCACTAAATAAATAGTTCAAATATTAACAACCAAATATGACTTTTATTTTTTTAACAGCTAATATATTTTGAACTGTTCGAGCTATTTTGGCGATTTTTGGAGGGTAATAAGAACATTTGTAGATAAGTCCCTATTACCTCTGGCATCTTCATATAACAAATGTATAGCCCAATATAAAGAATGTTCTTATTAACCCTACCTGGGTAATAAGAACATCATGGTGGGGTAATAAGAACTTTGTTGATTTCATTATCCTAAATAGGATTCAAACCATATAAAAAAAATATTGAGCTCACAAATAACATATTATGTTGCAGTTTAACAGATACTTTTGTATTACCCATATATTTTTTTAATACATATTAAAAGTCAAACCATCAAAATTTTGAAACTTATTACCCCAGGGTCCCCTAATACTCAATCATGCTTTGCTATAAACTTAACCATTCTAATTTTGGGTTTTTTTTGTGTCAAATGTAGGGGATCCGCAGATTTTTTTCTCTTAAACTGTTCTATAACAAGAGAGCTTTCTACTAAAAAAAAAATGCACAATTCCAGGGGTTGTTAACTTTACCAGACCTGAAATAAATTACTTCTAAAGGTTTATATCACTGTACACTGAGATTAGCTGAATATTTTGTGCTTAGCTAGTGTATCTTCTACACAACTGTAAATTTTCTTTATTCCAATAAAACCATTAATAATGGTTATAACCTTTTATCTCCGTGTCATCTCAGGTGTATACTCGATCAAAGATGTAAGTTTTTGTAGTCCTGTTTTTTTGACTGTTTATTGCTTTTTAATTTTTACTGCCATCTACTAAATAACTATTATATATCTTATTAGTATTACCAGTTAAACCTGGCATGGGTAGCAGAATATCGACGTCAATTGAAGGATTATTTTTATATAGTATAAATTAAAATTTAGTAATAGCTGACCTAAACAGACTTACCGATTTACCAGGCTTTTCTTTCCTGGCATATTTAATAAATCTCAACGTTATTAATTAAATTCACTTTATAAACATATAAATGTGTGTAAACACCTTTTTTATCCGATCGGACGAAAAACGACACCTTTCCGATGTGTTTTCTCACCGCAAAAGTCATGATTCCAGTATATTGTATTCGTTGCTTGGCAACATGCAATAACACTGGATTTATAAACTCGAAAAATTCGCAATGTTGAGACTCAGTTGGGAGTTGAAATTTCGGTTCAAGAAGAGCTAATGAAATCATTCAGTTCAATTTATAAACTCAGTTGATGAAAAGTTCGCTATTTTCAGAATGTTCGTAAAGCTCAGAGATAACCAAATTTTATGTTCGGAGTTCGGAAAGTTCGTTCGAACCAATGAAAAATCACTGTACTAGCACGTGATCGCTGTCAATAGCCGATTTGACATTTGAAGTCCCACAGCTGTTTTTATTGTTGTTATTTTTTTGTGAAAAATGGCTAAATCTGAAACTGAAGAATGGAGTGAAATCGAGGATATTGATGCATCAGTGCTACTTATAGAAGTAGTTCAAAATTATCCATTTTTTTACAATCTCGGTCACCGAAATTCTATTGGTTATGAGTTTTAACCAATCAAATATGAACTTTCCCAACTTCTTGGTGATGTTTATAAATGCCATAAAATGAACTCTGAACTCCGAACTCTGAACCTCACCAACTATGAACTTTCCAACCTCAACATTACAAACTTGATGAGTTTATAAATGGACCTTAACTGTACAAGAATAGAAAATAACAGTCCGGGAATGTAACATTCCCGTCCTAGGCCGGGAATGTAACATTTCTGTCATATTCAAACGCCTTGATTGTCAGATCTGACGTCTATCAAAAGTAACATTTAGCTGTAGTTTCCGTAGCTACGTAATAAAATTCAAGCTCGCTCGATTCAAAACTTGATATTATGTTGAGTTTAAATTTAAAACACCGTTTTTATTTACAGTAATATTTGGCTCTATTTATATAAGTACGTATTCTAATTAATTTCGATCGGATAAAAAATAGTATGTGCAACTCGTAGGAAATGCACATTCCTGGACTCCTGTGTTGCTGGCCTCGGCTGCGCCTCGTCCAGCAACTACCACAGTCGTCCAGGAATGTTTTGCTTTTCCTCCTAGTTACACAATATACTATTTTGTCAGGGGCTACTTTGAATTAAACTTTGGCTGTTTAAGTTAGCACCCACCAAAACTAACCCAATTAGGAAAAGTTGTTAGTTTCACACATAAAAATATACTAAGAATAAGGAATACTCTACCTTGCCTTTCCTTAATAGTCAGTAAAATAATATTGATTAATGAAATCCACTACCTTACAATATATCATTAAATTATTATATTTCTTTTATTCATAACTATTTTTTATTATTATGTCAAAAAATAATGTCATGTCATATGTCAATGTTCTCATCAGTGTCATATTTGCATCAGGCGCTTTCTTTTTCATCGATTTATCCATCGATGACAACCGATTGGAAGAAACCAAACCACCGGTGGAAGAAATGGCGATCAAAAAAAACTAGGACATTCAAGGTCATCTCATAAAATTGAGGTGTGAATTGGGCATAATTTTTTTTAATTTATAACAATTATACCAGATAATTTGAAATGTGTCACTTGTGTGTATATTGCACGTCACAGTGACATCCGTAATTATTATAATTTCTTAAAATTTAGATACGATGCCTCGACTAACAGAAAATCAAAAGGCCATTTTGATTACGAGAATATACGGTGAAGAAATACGACCCATCGCAAATGCATTAGGAATAGATAAAAATACAGTTCTTCTGGCCAAAAAGAAATTATAAAGAGACGGTTCAATTAGACGGAAACAAAGTTCGGAACGAAGCAAAATTTCATTTGAAGAAGATGATACTTGTTTAGTTAATTTTCTCAGAGAAAATCCATTTGATACTGCAGTAAAAGCAAAAGATGAATCCCAATTTTCTGGTTCCATTATCACAGCGCGCCGCAGAATGAGGAAGACGGAACTGCGAAATGATTGTGCAGCTAACAATTTTTTTTTAACTCCAGTTAGTAAAACCGCTAGGCTTATTAATTATTATTATGTTGTTTTTATTTAAGGCGGTAAATGGTATTTCAGATAATCCTACATTTTTATCAACAGTGCCCTTTAATATACCAGGTTATCACACAAGAAACCCTCTTACTTTTTACATTCCTGATGTAGCAAATAATAACAGGCAACTAGGATCACCTTTATACAGAATTTGCAACTTATATAATGACATTCAAGGTGAAATAGATATTTTTGGTTTGAGTTATCATAAATTCCTTTCTATTGTTAATATATTACTTTAAGTTTATATGGGTAACAAGAATTATTTAGTTGTAGTTAGTTGTATACTTACATATTTTTGTTTTTCTTATACTTAGTAATAGGATTTATTGTTGTAATATTTCTGTTAAGTATAATATACGTAAATAAATTATTAAATAAAATATGGTCTACTTGTAGTTAAGTTTAAACAGATAAACATCTTTATGTTTTGTAATTTAAGTAAATTATTACTATATTTTGTTTGTAATTAGGAAACTAACGGTTTTCTTTACCATTTACGTACCCTCTATTGTGATGTCACTGTCACGTGTCACGTCAAAATGTTAAGCTTTGTTCACCACCCTAATTTTTGACGTTTCAATTTTTTAAATGACCTTGAATGTCCTAGTTTTTTTTGATCGCCAGTGTACTTTATATTCGGATGGACCTGTGATGAATATTCCGTCTCGTTTTCGCTTATTGCCTATAGATCTGAGTGCAGATGCACACATAATCGACATTGCATAACTTGCATTATCCATTTATGTGTAATTTATGTGTAAATTGCCTTTCGTCTTGTGTCATAAAATGTCTCAGTTGTCAAATCGTGATGATGACCAATGCTACCAAAACTTTTTGGATGGTAGCGGGTTAATTTTATTAACTTGCTCTTAATGAGTCTTGACATGACAAAATTTGGGCGTGACTCCAAAAGCTGTTTGCCTCTGGCGGCCCTATGGGGCTTTTTAACTTAATTCGCTACAGGTTTCCTTCCTACCTAACCTAAACCTCCCCGCCATGGAGAACGCCTAGCTACAGTTTATACCGTATTCGGTTACGGTGTTATCGATGCCTAGGCTAGTCAAGCCGACTTTGAGTGGAGAACCCATAAATAAGACTGACTATTTAGTGGCTATCGAATTACGGCAAGAGTGACTGGAAACCGGGACGAGAAAGCCGGAGTCAGTCGATATTAGACGGGCTCTTGAACCTTTGTCTTAAGATATTAGGGTTAGCTTGTATTTTAGATTTTTTTACTGTTAATTTTTAAAGATAACATCAGAAGTGGGATTTGAAACCCCGTCCTTCTTCGATCGCAGTTATATCCACTAAAAAAGACGCTCTTAAAATAATAACAATAATAATAATATTCATGCATCGTCATCGGTCAATCAGTGACAGGCGGAGGGATCAGTCGATAACCCCTAGTGCTCGCAGCCGTTCGCGAAGTGGTGGTTCCAGTAATGGATATGTAAGCCGGCGACGCGTAGGTCAGTTCAACAGGAAAGGAGTTACACCTCTCCCTTAGTAATTGCTTCTACAAGTAAGCAGTGCTCCCAGCAGGAGGGTAGTGAGTCTATTTTTTCATTGAGTCACGCTTTACTTAATGGTATTGAGGGAATTGCGGATAGATCAAATAATTCTGGGGTAGTAAATGGTAATATAATAAATTAATTTAACCCTGTTAACGATGACATTGTGGAATGGTTAAATGCTGTAGATGAATATGCTTTTATTAACAATTGAAATGGCCCAGTTACTTGCTATCTGGCCCTCAGTAAATTGCGCGGTTCAGCTGAGACTTGGTATCGAGGTTAAACGTCGCGTATATTTACCTGGGCCGAATGGAAAGACCTATTGCGAATCAGTTTATATTTAAAAGAAATTTACATGCAGATATGACAAAAATGCTGAAGTGTGTTCTAAAACTTAATCAAAGCCTGTACGAATATTGTTTTGAAAAATTGGCCTTAATTAACAAAACGAAATTGCTGATAACAGATGCAGATAAAGTTAATTTAATAATGGGGGGAATCAAAGATCAGCAAATTAAATTTTCATTAGAAACTTCCGAAATCACTAATTCTGCCAAATTAGCACGATATTTAGACTTTTGATGAAAAATTGGATATGCCAGAAATAGCTAATTCCGAGGCTCATTCCAATGTTGCCGTAGAACGAAATGTAAATATGCAAAAGACAAGACAAGCTTCTACACAGGCTTTAATGAGTTGTTTTCATTGCAAACAAAGGGGCCACATTAAACGTCAATGTCCAAATCGGAGACCACCTTGCAAGGCGCTCGTCACCTATCATGATTCTATGACAACCAAAATTTGCCTTTAACAAACCCATGCAAAAATATGTAAAAAAGTATCTATCTCGAAAACATACTCGTCAAATGTTTTATCGACTTTGGTAGTGAATGTTCATTTATTAATCAATCTATTATTTCATCTTTTCTTTAAACGTTTCTCATTAGTATGTCGAAGGCAACGTAATTTTTTTTTGTTGAGGTGTAAAAATGTTCTCTTATGCACACCCTCGGTTGAGGGTAGTGTGGGACTCTCCCCTCTGGGCATACCCACTAAAACTTCACCATCTTCCATTGATGCTAGTGACTCTTGTCACTCTTACATCATCCTTCATTGGCGTGTTGGCCTCCTGTTGTTCTTAATGAACCTAGGCAGGATGTTGTGTTTGTGATATGATGTTTTGGAGTGTGTGTTAGTGGGTTAGTTATTTTTGGGTTTTTTTCTATAGTATTTAGCTACAGTTTTTTATGGGTTAGTAAGCGATATTTTGGTGGTTTTTTATTTTTATGATTTTTATATAATTTTTATGTGTTTTTGTGTGTTTATGGTGCCCCTCTTACAGTGGTTCTCGTAGGCCTTTGAGCCTTGCTCTTCTTGGCCGGTCTTCCCCGTCAAAAAGTGATGTTATTAGTGGATTTGTGTGATTGAGTACTTGTTCCAAGAAACCACCATGTCTGCTTGTTAGGTGTTCGTGAATTGTTTCGACTTTGCGTGTATGTTAGTGTTGCGAATGTACCATGGTGCGTTTGTGATTTGTCTTAGTGTTTTGTTTTGGAAAACTTGTAGTTTTTTCTTGTTTGTTTTGCTTGTGTGTATGTATGCAATAGCCCCGTAGAGGACTTTGGGCTTGATAATTTGGTTGTAGATTAGTGATTTGTTTTTGATTGACATTGAACTATTTCTGTTAATAAAATTAACGTAAACATTGACACCATCGAAAAACGAATAAAATTTTACATAATAAATAAACAAATCTTAAACGTTGATATCCTAGTAGGTAAAAATTTTACAGAACTCAATGATATTACCTACTTCAAATCTCGAAAGATCAATTTAGTACTCACACGATATCGGTCTAGTTTTAGATAAAACAAACGTTAAAATTGGTATTAATGATCCAGTGGCGGAGTGCTCGCTTTTAAATGTATTAAGTCATTTCAAAAACTCTTTTGCAATTAATAGTTTTGATGTAGGCACTTGAACTGAAGAAATGCGCATAGATTTGACAACAAATGTCCCTATAACTCATAGGCCAAGAAGGTACAATACAATACAATCCATTTATTTGCATCAATACAATCGTTTAACAGTTTTAGCATCGTCAGAATGGAATAACAAGGGATATATGTATCACTGTTGGATTACATATTCATTAATCTCTAATTCTAAAGCGAAAAAGAACTCGAAATAATACGTAATATAATAGAAAAGCTTTTAAAACACGGAATTATTAGAGAATCAGATTATGCTTAAGCTAGTCCAGTCTTATTGGTTACTAAGAAAAATGGAGAACTCAGATTATGTATAGATTATAGAAGTTTAAATAAATATACGGTTCCGAATAAAAATCATCTACCTTTAATAGAGGATCAGATCGATCGATTGTCTAGTTCTTGGGTCAGGGTATTATCAGATAAAAGTAGCGGAAGACCATACATAAAACGGCATTTATTACGCAAGACGGTCTTTACGAATTCCTTAAAGTACAGGGTGGCTCGAGTTCGTGTCTATGTATGGGGAACTCAAAAACCGTAAAAGATACAGTGTCGGTCAAATTAAGGCAAAATTGCGCATTTAGGTGCCTAACAATATGCCGTTTAGAAAGTTTTAAAATTCCCAGTATTTCCGGAGATATCCGGAAAAAACCGAAATTTTGAAAAATCGTTTTATTTTTTTCCTGTGCTTATTTAAAAACGGATTTTAAATTGAATTGCACTTTTGCATTGCCACTTTTTCCGCTCTCCCCAATGATGTTATGCAGTTTGAAATCCGACGTTTCGTCTTCAAGGGATCATCATCAACTTTCTTTTTTTAAATATGTACGAACTTTAATTTTTTTTATCGTTTTTCAGATGGTATTGGCGTTATTAATATGAGTATGTGTTTTTATTTATTTTTTTCTTTTTTTCATTTTTTATTATTATATATTTTTGTAATTTATATATTTTGCTTTGGCGTAATTTTAAATAATTTAAGGTAGGTACTTTTGAAATTTTTATATTCTTTAAAAACATTTTATTTTGGTTTTTGTATTAAGTGGAAAATTGAAGCCCGTATTAAAAATAAAAAAAGTAAAATTATTTTTTTACGAGAATATGGCCATGAACTATTACTCAAGTAAGTTGCTTAGTGCAAGATGAAATATTCAACTTTTAACCAATTAAATTTTTTCTTTAATAGAGACCATAAACAATTTATATTCATACTGCGTGATACTATAGGTACTTTGATGGAAAAATACACCTATTGGAATTTTGCATATAAATAATAAAAAAAATAATAATTTATATTAGGCAAAATTCCAATAGGTGTGTTTACCTATAGTATCACGTAGTATGATTATAAATTGTTCATGTTCTCTATTAAATAAATTTTTTAATTGGTTAAAAGTTGAAAATATTTTATCTTTGCACTAGTCACCTTGTTTGAGTATGTTCATGGCCATATTCTCGTAAAAAATAATTTAACTAGTTTTTATTTTTAATATTTTTATAGAGTATAAAAATTTCAAAAGTACCTAACTTAAATTATTTAAAATTACGCCAAAGCAAAATATTTAATTTAAAAAAAAATAAAAATTAAAAAAAACTAAAAAAAATAAAAACATATAGGTACTCATATTAATAACGCCAATACCATTTGAAAAACGATAAAAAAACTTAAAGTTAGTATTTAAAAAAAGAGAGTTGATGATGATCCCTTGAAGACGAAACGTCGGATTTCAAACTAGATACCATCATTGGATAGAGCGGAGAAAGTGGCAATGCAAAAGTGCAATTCAATTTGAGATACGTTTTTAAAGAAGCTCAGGAAAAAAATAAAACGAATTTTCAAAATTTCGGTTTTTTCCGGATATCTACGGAAATACTCGAAATTTTGAAACTTTCTAAACGGCATCTTATTAGGCACCTAAATGCGCAATTTTGCCTTGATTTGACCGACACTGTATCTCTTACGGTTTTCGAGTTCCCCATACCAAAGAAAATTCTACTACGAAATAATATTCTTTGCCCATACATATACACGAAAACGAGCCACCCTGTACATTGTGGGCTAACGAATGCGCCATCGGTTTTTCAGAAAATCATAAACAAAATATTAGGGAATTTGAGATTTAAGAAAGTTTTAGTTTATTTAGATGATATTTTATTCCGGGAAAACGGTTGAAGAAGTATTGAGCATATTGGGAGAAGTTTTACAGCTTTTTCAAAATTACGGGTTGACTTTTAAATTAGATAAATGTTACTTTCTACAACAAAAAAATGAATTTTTATTTTAGGTTATGAGATTTCAAATTCGTCCCTACGACCTACAGATAGTAAAATATGTGCCTTTGAACGATGCCCTACACCTCAAGACGTACACAATGTTCGCCAGTTTTTAGATTTAACAAGTTATTTTCCAAAATGTATCCATAAATACGCAGAGAAATCAAAACCATTAAGCGAGCTTTTGCATAAAGATGTAAACTGGAAATTAGGAAAACGGCAAGAAGATGCATTCGTATATTTGAAATCAACTTTAATAACTAAACCAGTTTTGCACATTTTTGACAATAATTTAGAATCTCGACTGTATACCGACGCTAGTCGCATAGCTATAGGAAGTGCTTTAATTCAAGTGAAAAACGGAAGAAGAATATCCAGTCGCTTATTATAGCAAACAAACAACAAGAGAACAGCAAAAATATCATTCTTTCGAACTAGAAACTCTGGCAGTGGTAATGTCTATAGAAATTTCGTCGCTATTTATTCTGATGAAAATTTATAATTTTTACAGACTGTTCTGCGGTCGTAAGTACATTTAAAAAAGCAGAAATTAATACTATGGGATGGACTTAAGTTTGTACGATTATGACATTAAATACTGGCCAAACTCTCAACTACGTCACGCCGATGCCTTAAGCCGAAATCCGGTACCTGACTCTGATGATGGAGATGGGGGTGCCGAAAGGTTCATGGCCCATAATAGTAAATTTTTATAAATATAACAGAAAGCGATTGGCTCTTGGCCGCCCAAGAATCTAATAAAAAAATTAGGGACATTAGGAAAATTTTATTGACAGGTGATGTTCAAAACAATAGAGAGATTTTACTGGATGCGAATTAAAAGGTGGAATAGTTTATACATTGGTTTTGGACCGCTTTGAGTGGTTCCAGAAGAAGCGAGGTATCAAATTTTACGTTTGAATCACGATTATATAGGCCATTTCGCGTACGATAAGACATATGATGCAGTAGCCCGTTTGTATTATTGTTTATATCAAAAATCTGCCAACAACAAAAAGACAGGTTATTTAAATCCTATACCGACCATTCCACACTGTACATATAGATCATTTAGGACCTTTTGTAAATAGTACCCGAGGAAATACTCAGCTTTTAGTGATAGTAGATGCCTTTACGAAATTCGTTATAATGTACCCTGTTAAAAACACTAAAACTCGTTTTGTTGTAGAGTGGTTAAGTGACATAATAAAGTTGTTTGGGTTAGTTTGGGTTAGAATAATAAGCGATAGGGGAACGTCGTTTACTTCGCGAAAATTTAATAAAATTTGTAACACGCGTGGTATTACTCACTAGCTGAATGCGGTGGGCCTTCCCCGAGGAAACTCTCAAGTCGAGCGCTATAATCGGACAATCTTGGATTCTTTATCGACTATGGGTGCAAATTTATATGATGACAGCTGGAATGACAACGTATCGAACATTCAGTTGGGTTTAAATGGAACAATAAATAAAGCACTAGGGCTAGCCCCAAGTGAGGTTTTATTAGGATACCGCGTGTATCCGGACAAGTTGCGTTGTATCCTCCGCCAATTAGGACGATGCAGATGTTTCTGTGCTGCGTCAAAAAGTGAGTGAAAACTATCCTGGGTATCAAGCTAGACAAAAGGAGCAGTTTCACTCGAAGCGGTCTGCGCCAAAGGTATTACAAGTGGAGGGCCTGGTTTTACTGAGAATTACGTCTACTCAAGCAACGGGAGCCAGTCAAAAGTTGATGCCAAAATGGCAAGGTCCTTTTAGAATTTCCAAGGTATTGGGCTGTGACCGGTATGAAGTCAGGGATATTCCTGGGATGACAAGATCAAGGACACCGCATGTGAGCGTGGCTGGCACTGACAATATCACCTTAGAGCGCCACCAGTTCTGTCCAATTAAACTGAAAAAGCTCCGCTGGTGTTGTGCAGGGTGGCTAGGCTGGCTCATTAAATAAAAAATTATTCAAGCTTAACCTAACAAGAAAACAAGAAAACACAATCTAAAATTTAAGTAACAATATATTTGCTCCTCAGTTCTTTTTTTTTTGAAAATACCGCAACAATTTATCTGGAGTAAAATGGGAAGTTAAAGACAAAAGAAGGTCAAATGACTATTAAATTTAACTAATAATTGGTACAATATGGTGGTTGTACGGAGACCAATTCTGTTGTTAATACTCGGTACTGTATGCCTTACAACTAAATGCACTAAACACTACAAACCGAAGTGATCACTTTGATGTTAACTAAGCTAATTACATCTAGGTATGCATGCGCTAATAGCTGCACCGATTTTAAATGTAGCAATAATAATATGTAGCAATGAACGGCCACAATAATTAAATCAAATGACTCGATAAATTAAAAAAAGGAATAAAATTAGAATAAAACTATTGAAAGCTTGGCTGCCAATGTTTGACTTATATTTTAAAGAGAGAAAGTTCAGAGCGGTTTGTAACGGAATATATGTTAAATATATGTTATCGAATATTAGTCTATTCTGCTCCATTAATTCTACCTATTTATCAATGGTTTTCAATGTTTAATATATTGATAGGCAGTGCCATCTGTTCGAAAACGGGCTTATCTCGTGTAATAGGTTGTTCAATGCCTGTAATCTAAGATAGATTGCTACATTTAGCGTATGTTGAATGTTTCCTTAGTTTGTCGCCGGGTTTCCTACAATGGTTGTCACGTGTTTTAAATTGCCCAATGATAAGCAATTGAATTTAAATAGGTAGAACGTACAAATTTTGAAAGAGAGGTGATATCATCTTGTGTACAGCGTTCGACGCGGTAAGTGGTATAATTTTTTTGATCTTATAATATTCTATTCATCCTGCATATTTTTCAATAGTATTTTCATATTTTAAATACAGAATTGATAACTGTTTTAATTCGGTTAATCATATTTCACTAAAGTAAAGAATTTTGCATTTTTATATTGCACTTTCAAGTGTTTGACGATTTCAATAATCTGAATTTTTTATGGTGACCTTTAGGTTTGAATACCGTTTTTTGGTGAATAATTACGTATCTTATCGGTCAAATTCGTGTAATTTGATACTGGTTTAATCCAAGTATATAGAGAACGTAATTATTTCATCGTTTAGTGGTCATACATATGATTTTAGATTTTACATATTTTCATTTAAATTGAACAGTATTACTTGGAAGATTCTCAAAGCGAATTTTATATGTTACTGTAAAAGGTAGTTAATTGAACTTGAGTAGAATTTCGCTGAACTTTTTTTAGTAGTATTGTTGATCGTAGTTTTTCAGGCTTATTTCATTAATCTTTCAGTTGATTTTCAACATCAAACTATAATTATTATCACTTGTCGTGTCACGTTTGACCAATGATGTAGGTACCGGCATTGATATGCATATAAAAGAGGTTTAGGCACATGTGTGTAAATTTACCTGGTTTATTTTTTTCTTTATCGTTTATCTAAGTTCCTATCTCAAAGCGAGATAGTAATTATCTTATCTTTATCTTTGATTAATTGAGACGTAATTTACGTCAAATTATTGTTTATGTGCCAAGGGCCATATTAATAAATTAAGTAAAGAAATTACCTATTTGGAGTCATTAGACTTGTTTAAGAGAGGTTGTACCTCGTTTTTTGTATTTTTTTTATAAAAATCTAGTTGTTTTCTACTTGAAGTTGCCGAGAGCCACTGTTTGGACAAGTTTCATAATTGTCTTTTAAATTTTTAATTTTGATCATAATTTCTTTTGAATTTCATATCTCTAAGTAAAGAAAAGAAATATCTTGAGTAACAGTAATTATTCATAGTGTTATTTAATCATAGTTATTTATAATTTTTGCTGAACTTTAAATTATAATTTAAGTTCTGATTATATTTGCTGTAACCAGTAAATTTTCAAGTTCTTGGTTAAAACCTTGCATGTCAAACTGAGGTCCACAGGATACTCTTCTGTATAATTTTTATTAGCAGTATACACTGGTCTAAGGCGTTTATTATTTTTCTTTACATGTAAATACCGATGGATGACGTAAACCTCTATTGTCCACGTCGCTGTGCCAGACCTGTAGAGGGAGAACCATACGCTAAGGCAACCCTTTTGAAGACCTACATCAGCTCAAGTCAGCTAAACTTGGGAATAGGCAGAAGCAGGTTTCTAGTAAAGGTCCCAATACGGTTGCATGGACATAGGATAGTTGGACAAATAGGTACGGAGTGGTAACCTAAAATAAATTGCCTGTAAAGACCAATTAAATTTGTTAATCTTTAATAATAAAGTTAATTTCATTTTCATCATATAACAAGCTTATTTATAAACCGTATTTCAAGTAACATTTGTAAATTAAATTTTCAGTAATCAATTGTATTTGATTGCATTTGTAGTTTAATTTTAATTATATTGATCTCAATTGTATTAATAACTGCAGTGCACATCGTACCATAACTTGTAATTTAATCATATAGTTAATATATAATTTGTTTTTAAGTTGATTTCTTTGATTTATCGCAAGTGGCGCCTTAAAATAAAATTTAAATCAGCAGAGGAAATAACTTAACCCACACCCTCAAATAAACTAAATAAATTAACTTTTGCTCTATCTTTACAAATTAGCTGAGCTAGATATTCATTACAAAGTGGCACACTAATTAGTTTCATCGATAAATGAATGCAAAGAATAAAATTATTGAAACTATTTTAAAGCCTGTCAATGCTTGATTTATATTAAAAAGAGAGAAATTAAGAACGATTACGTCAAGCGGTCAGAAAAATAAATGAATAATGAAACTTGGCTCTTTTAAGGCACCATCTATAGTGCCAAATTCATTATAATTAATCACAAAAATTAAAAAAAAACAAGAGATAATAATTAAGACAAATGCTTCAGTACAATACCACTAAGATCCGGTCGAACTCTGGCGCCGCGCCGGGCACCTGTTGGTACCGCTAGGGCACTGGCCCTGAGGACGAAACTAGTAGAGGATTCGCCAATTCAATTGGCTCTAGTGTAGCCTGGGGCTAGAAGTAGCCCGGAAATTGATCTGAGGCCCGCTAATTAAAGTTGTGGCCCTGCAATTGGACTGTGGCCCGCTAATTGAGGTAGTAGCCTGGTATTCGAAAGTTGTAGGCCTGGTTGAAAAACCTGCTTCTAGCCTGCTAGTAAAACCCTAAAATAACCCAATACGCATTAGACAAAGCCCCCTTACTTTAATAAAAAAAAACTATAGCCCCCCTCGCATAAATATACTTTCTTTATAAAACAAATTCCTCCAAAAGTTATCAATGCATTTTCAATGATCATCAGCAAATAAAAGAAATACTGAGGTACAGACCACTTGAATATAACAAAGATAGGTATGAGTCGCCCTTAAAAGAAAATATAAACTTCCCCATATGATCAAACTCAAGTTACATTAAAATAAACAAAAATCAGATTTGATAAAATGGAGTAGATAAGTTAACGCATGGGACGCAAAGCAAATGGTGGACGAGGCACAAAAAAGGTTAACACAGATAAAGCAATTAAATCGTTAATTTAGGCAAAAAAAAACAGTAGCAATAATTACCTCGTTTATGTGTGAGGGTACGGGAGATTCGACGGTCTCGGTCTTATTCGATGAACTTGAAAGCCTCTAGAAATATGGGAAAATACATTAGCGTCATGGCGTCGTCCGCGAGCTTCACAAGCAATAGGGAAAAAAAATAATTCCAGAGAAAAGGCTTACCTAGTACAGTATTTAGAATCCGAAAAATCGGTCGTGTCAAAACACAAAGAGCAACCACAATATATCCCCAATGAATGGGTGGAATTAAATCACAAAACTAAATGTGGAGTCTCTGACTGCCCTCAAACAGAAAGCTTCTCTTCTCGCCGAACGGTCTAACTACAACTCTCGATTCGTTTCCGTCAATTTGCCTTTTTTCTTCTACGAGATTAAAAAAACTACGTCAGAACAGCAAGAAATAGTAATGGGCTGAAACATGCCAAGTGATTTCGATACAAGGAATAATTCCAAGTTAATAAACGACCTAGTTCTTGTTTATTATGAAGACAAAACGACGGCGGAAGCCACAATTAATGAGCTGAAATTAAATGGTTCACGGAATACCAGAGAATATTCCCTAACAAAACGATAAACTTTTAAAAATTCAAATCGACAGCTGCAATTATAAGAAATAGTACATTCCTATTACTCGGAACTAACAACCGAAGGTTACAAAAACTGCAGCCTGCCGTGTGAAGAGATAAATAAATAAAGCAGAGGTCCCAAAACGATCTAACGATTTCAGAAATGATCGGCCGGTGATTGGAGTCCGGCAACCAAGGGGTTCCAAAAAGTTATGAAATATTCAAACCGACAATAAAACATGAATCGACGAGTCTAATGCAGCGTAAAGGCGGGTTTTATTACCAGAATTCTTAAAAATATAAATGGGTTCGCTGGCCGTTCTACGGTAATGTAATATAAATCAAGCCAAGCTATCCTAATAACAATGTGCTTCGCTTATCAACTAAAATAAATATAGTCACAACGTGTTATAAATGCTAATACAAATATATCGTAAACCCATACTTAGAATAGGGTTAGTTTGGGTTAGTTTACATTAAGAAAGGCGGCAATTTCAAGCGTATTGTCAGCAAATCGATTCAATAAATTTAGAATTAATAAACCGATAAGTGCAAAATGCAGCATCTTATTTCTAAATGCGACGTATAAATGAAATTCAAAAATATTTGACACTGGCAAAATCGGACTGTTACAACTCCCCCTCTCCGTCAAAAGGAGGGAAACTTAGAAGAAGTTAACCGACGATAATAAATTAATTGAGGTAGGTAATTCAAAGCACTTATGTGACGTAAGGGTATAACCTATAGCTAACCTATAGTACCCTATAGTAAATGAAAATAACTTCAAAGGTACCTCCTCAAAAAAAAATTGATAAGCCAGAACATTACTGACCACCAGCTAATTTAAATGTCACCGATTTCCAAATTAAATCAGTACATTAAGCTTTAAAAAAAACAATAAGAAAATTAAGTAATAAATATACTTGAATAAGCAAAGCAATGACACCAGCTAATTCATTGAAATAACCTCTATTTGGTTGAAACAACCTCCATTGGTTGAAATAACCCCCAATAGATTGATTGATTAAATAATAAAAACAAAAAAATTAAGATACAGATAGATAGACAAATAATTAGGAAAGTCGGAATTGTAATAAGAAAATTAAAGACAAAAGGTAAGATAATCAAGAAAGGTAGTAAAATCGACAAAGCTAAGTAATGAGATAATTAAGATAAAAGATAAGATAATTACAACCACAAGTACATGAGACTAATAATAATGGTTAGTACAGCACTCTGTGGGCTTTTACCACAACAAGTATCTCTGTGCAGAAGAAATTCTTTACTAATTTGATGTCGGCAACCATCAAGTTTCGCGCCAAGCCAGTTACCCACAACAAACCGATCGCCCCAACTGCAGAGCAAGAAAAAAAAGACAAGTCCAGGTAATATCCCAAATAAATGGCAATGTAACCATTAAGGCACAAAGTTCTAGACCGAAAAGTTATTAATGCTCTGAGCAGTAAATCCAGATACATCTGAAATAACAAAAGTTACATTGCTCAAGTATAAAAAACTCAAAGGTAATAGTCTAAGCAGGAAAAGCCAGCATAACTGAAAAACCCGAAGGTAGTCTACTTAGGCCATAAAAAAATCATAGGCAAAAGAAAGATAAGTAAATCAACGAAAAAGCAATCATAAAATTAGGCAATAAAGTCAAGGTAACGAAATAAATTCAAAAATAGATAACCAAAAATCAAAGCAAGTATGTATCAAGGTATAAGTAAATCAACTAATAAAAGCAATCATCTAAATCAAACAACAAAATCAAAATCAAGATTACGAAATAAATTCAAGAATAAATAGCTAATTAAAGCTCATACCCACGGTTTATCAGTTTTCAGCTACCTACAAAAAAAATCTATATCTGATACAATAGTCACAATTCGGTGTCAAATTCGGGAGGTTGTCATAATCAGGAGAATAGCCAAATTCGGGAAAGTCATAGCTAGGTGTGACAAATCCGCGATATTCGTCAAATCCTGGAAAATGGTCACAATTAGGAAAACAGGCAATTTCGATTCGTCACAATCGAGTAAAGTCACAATTTAGGATAATTTCGAAGCAAAATGCATACAGATAAAAACTAATTTTCAAGATAGCTTATAAACTCATAGTAAAAATTCAACAGAACAATGTGGAAATAAAGAATTGACATACAGAAAAATTAATATCACTAATAAATCAAGCCAAATACAGAATATTAAAAATAACCATTATTTAAGAAAATTTAAATTGAAGGGATAGAAATACAAATTGTCAATTAGTTTTGTTTGAATCAGTTAGATGGACCATCAGAACCGGAATCGATGTACACCGGTTTCAAGTCTTGAACATGCCAAACACCCTTGCTATTACCGTGTTCATCCTGGAGTTCGTACGTACACGTACCGGTTTTCTTTTTGATCTTAAATGGACCTAGGAACTCAGGAGCCAATTTTGAGCTAAAATAATTGGCGGCGTTAGAGAGCACTTTATTTTTACGCCATACCTCTTGACCAGAAACAAAATTGACCGGACGTCTTCGAAGATTGTATTGGTGTCGATTTCTTGATTGTGCCGACCCAATTTTCTTATGAATTTTCTCAAAGAGTTGCTTAAAAGTTTCAATCCATTTTCGAATGTCGGTCTCGGCTGATGGAATGCCTTCAGTATAATCTTGCCCAAAGAGCTTATGTTTCCGCCCAAAGTTAACTAAATAGGGAGTATAACCAGTAGTTTCGTGACGTGATGTTCGAATAGCACAACCAATAGACGGAAGATTATCTTCCCAAGTTCGATGATTACTTTGGTTGATATAAGATCGTAACATGCTTTTGACGACTCTATTTACACGTTCGGTATGATCGGCACGAGGATAATAAGATACAGTATAGAATATTTTGATCTTATACTTGTCACAAGGAGATCGGAATTCTTTGAATTTCATCTGAGTACCATTATCACACGTTAGATACTGTGGAGCCCCATAAACCAAGAAAATGCCCTGTTCTATTGACTAAGGATTTCGCTGTAGCAGAACGGCAAGGAAAGAGAACAACAAATTTACTAAAGTAGTCGGTAACTACCAAGATGCTAGTATTGCCCTGTTTTGAACGAAGTAATGGTCCTACAAAATCTAGACTGATTGACCGCCAAGGTTCCCGAATATCGGGTCGATTACCCATTAAACCTGCTGGTGCTTTTTGCTCCGCCTTATTTTGAGCACAAATATGACAGAATCGGACATACTTAGTAACATCTGCTCTCATCTTAGGTCAATAGTAATGTTCAGCTATTTTCCAAAATGTTTTAAAAATTCCCACATGACCTGAAGTTGGAAGATCATGACAGCGAACCAGGACTTCTTTTCGATGATCTTTTGGCAAAACTAATTTCCAAGAACTGGACTGATCAGGAAAGTTGGGACTGGTGGTCTTAACAAATTTAAAAAGATTACCATTTTCAACTCTCCAACAAGAAAATGTATCTGGTTGTTCTTCCAGCTTTTTCAACATATCGACATACCACTTATCAGAAGTGTTGGAGTAGAAAGGTAAAGAATCCTCCACGGCTGCGATATCTTCTGTCAAGACTGGTACGGATCTAGGTAGAAAATCTGGCACTATATGCTCTTTGCCTTTTCGATGGATTACTTGAAAACCTTAAGGTTGTAAACAAAGAGCCCAACGACCAAGTGGACCCTGCGGATCCTTTAAATTATCTAACCACAATAGTGAATGATGTTCTGTGATTTCCTTAAAATGAACTCCCTCTAAATAATGCCTAACTTTTTCCACACTCCAAATCACTGCAAGACACTCCTTTTCCGTGACCGTCAACTTCATTTCCTGCCTAGTAAGGGAACGTGAGAGATAGGCAATTACCATTTCCCCATCATCAAATTGCTGGGTTAGAACAGCGCCTAAGCCATAAGAAGAAGCGTCAATTTGAAGAGTAAACATGCGGTTAAAATCAGGACATGACAAGACTGGAGCGGACTAATCGATTTAAAAGATTCTTGACATTCTGGAGTCCATTCTCATTTTATGTTCATTTTAGTAAGCCGACTAATAGGGGCAATAACAGAAGAAAAGTTAGGAGCAAAGCGTCTGTACCTGGAAGCGGTCCCAATAAAACGTCGGATCTCAGTCAAATTCTTTGGTGGTGGTATGTTAATAATAGCCTGCATTTTTTCTGGATCGGCCCTCAATCCTTTAGAATCCACAACATAACCAAGATATTTCAATTGGGGTTTGCAAAAGTGACATTTTTCTTGAGAAACCTTTAGTCCGGCTTCGTCTAAACGGTCAAACACAAGACCCAATATCCTCAAATGGACTGAAAAAGTCTTGGAAATAATAATGATGTCGTCCAAATAGACCATGCCAGGTGCGCAGAAAATGGAAAAGGTTTCGACCTGGAACAGTGAATGCTGTAATCTCACGAGAAGACTTCTCAAGAGGTACCTGCCAGAATGCTGATTTTATATCAATGGAACTGATATAACGTGTGTCTCGGAGACGGTCTAAAATGGCTGAAATATAGGGAATGGGAAAGCTGTCCTTTTTAGTAATAGAATTGACCTTTCTAAAATCGATGCAAAAGCGATAATCATTGTCTTTCTTGCGTACCAAACATACAGGACTAGACCAGGGACTTTTGGTTCTATTACACCTAGCCTTAACATTTCATCTATTTCCTTATCGATAATCGCCTGCTTGAACGGAGAGACGGGGTAATAACGCTGTTTATTAGGTCTAGAGCCAGATTTTAATTCGATTACATGCTCAGCTACTTTACAGTACCGAAGACCAGTACCCATTAAAGAAAATTTCACTTTTACCAGCGAATCAAGAGCGGATCTTTCAGAAACAGACAAAGAATCACCATCCACAATACTACAAATTTCAGGAAATTTATCTGAAAAATGCCAAACGTCTCAGATCAGGTACAATGTCCATGGCTTTCCAAAAATCGATTCCTAAAATAAATTTATGCGCTAATTCTGGAAGTCCTAAGATATCTATTAAACGTGTCTTATTCAACAAGGTGACGGGTGTCTGAAAATAAAATATACTTGAACAAATCTGGCCATTAACAACAGTACAAGTAGTCTGATTTTTAATAAGTTTTAAACCTAATCTCTGCAAAATTTCTAAAGCAGGTTGACCAACAATAGTCCGAGAAGCTCCAGAATCTACTAAGCCTAAAATAGGGTGACCTAAAACAGATATCTCCAAATATGGGCGCTCATCGCCTTGCGCATGTGCAATAATAAAGTCCAAAAAATTTTCGAAGGAGAAATTAAAGTCATTGATAGGCGCAGTGCAAATAAGAGGAGAGGTCCACCGACCTAAAGACTCTTCCGAGTATCGTTTCCCGAACTGGAACTTTGGACAATTTCGAGTAGTCACATCTGTACCACAACGATAGCAATGAATCTTTTTACTGCTAGGGCATTGTCGATTCAAATGACCTGTCTGGTTGCGGTTCCAACAAGTAACTGGACGTCTAGGAAAAGATGGTCTTTCTGCTTGTGCTCGTGCTGCTGGTAATGCAACTACATCGATGGGCGGTGAATTATCACTGTATAAACTAAAAGTAGATGCATCAGAACCTAAGATGGCAAAATCGGGTTCAACAAAATTTTGTCGTTTTCTAGATGGTGGAATATAATGATCAACTCGGTAGTTTTTAGCTTCAAGCTTAAGACACTCAGTCTACAGTTCCTCCAATGAATTAACAACAGAAAGCTGAGTTGTGTAAAATGGAGACAAATTCCTTGAAATAATATCCAGTTGAACATCATCAGACATACCTCCATGACGCCTAAACAAAGCACTCATACTAGACAAATAATCTGCGATACTCTCAGACTGGTCTTGAGTTCTTTCCAAAATTTCTTTAAATAACCTAGCTGTATAATCAGGTGGTTCAAAATGCCTACATAGGAGATCAGACAAACTTTTCCAGTTAGCAAACCTAGCTCGATTAGCACGGAACCAATTCAAGGCTCTGCCAGAAAACAAATCTATAGCTGACTCAAATAATTCCTGTTCAGATATACCCCTAGCAATACGTAACTCAAAAACTCTTTCTAAGAAGTTGTGAACTGAAAGTTGTTTACGTCACCTGAGAATTTAAGATCCCATTTTCAACACGAGTTTTAAAATTACTAGAGTAACAAGAACGAATTTTAGTTGGTGTGGAATTAGTTAGTGGCTTATTAGAATTTAAACTAGAAACAGAAGAGTCTGAATCCGAATCAACTAACTGCGTTTTACTTAACAAAGCACTCAAATATTTATCCGATTTTAACAGCGAATCTAAACTATCCAACTAATCCATCTCTATCCAAACTAATTTTGAATTGTTCTTCTGTAAGATTAGTAGTGGGTATTCGATTAATCCGATTCATCAAGTGAACAAGACGTGATTGAATGCGTTCAAAATTAGCTTTAGACTTAGTGTCTCCTGATAAACTTTCCACTGAAGTTTGGAGACCTTTTAACGTTGTCAGAATATATTCGATTTCGCTGTCAAATTTAAGCTTATATAGTGGATAATTTAGAGGTTTGCCTTTCTTTTCTAATTGTAAAACTGGACGTAAAGCTGCTCTTAACTGTTCAACAGTTTTTGAATCATCAGCTGGTAAACCACATATTATAATCCATCTTTACTGACTCAATAAAATAACAAAATTATAAACGAATAAAGAAAAGTGGTATGTAAATATAAATCAAAAATCAAAAAATAAAGTAGCTGTCCTCTTCGGAGAGCTCAATATATAAGAACTATCAATAAAAATCGCCCAGTAATCAATAGGATAATAACAATGAAATAAGAATGATATATGTAGTATTAAATAAATATTAAATCACTAGTCATTAAAATAATATGCAACAATAATATACAATGCTACCAATTAATCAAAATCACCTGGTGAATAAATCTAATAAGGCATAGAGGACATTAATTAAAATTTGCAATTTTGTAAAGAAAAGGTCTCTCAAAAAAAGGTGGCCCTACGTTGCGCGTTGGGCGCCAAATTTGCAACACGTTTTTCTTCTTGAAGTTAAAAGTAAAGATTTATTCATTTAAAAGGAAACCTAGCCCCGAAGAGTCGTGTTACAAATGCCCGGTCCCGGTAGTGGGGTCGTTAGAGCGCCACCAGTTCTGTCCAACTAAACTGAAAAATCTCCGCTTGTGTTGTGCAGGGTGGCTAATCTGGCTCATTAAATTTAAAATTATTCAAGCTTAACTTAACAAGAAAACAAGAAAACACAATCTAAAAATTAAGGAACAATATATTTGCTACTAAGTTCTTTTTTTTTTAAACACCGCAACAATTTATCTGGAGTAAAATGGCAAGTTAAAGACAAAAGAATGTCAAATGACTATTAAATTTAACTAATAATTGGTAACATATGGTGATTGTACAGAGACCAATTATGTTGTTAATACTCGGTACTGTATGCCTTACAACTAAATGCACTAAATACTACAAACCGAAGTGATCGCTTTGATGTTAACTAAGCTAATTACATCTAGGTATGCGTGCGCTAATAGCTGCACCGATTTTAAATGTAGCAATAATAATATATAGCAATGAACGGCCACAATAATTAAATCAAGTGACTCGATAAATTAAAAAAAGGAATAAAATTAGAATAAAACTATTGAAAGCTTGGCTGTCAATGCTTGACTTATATTATAAAGAGAGAAAGTTCAGAGCGGTTATATTTCTCGATAAATGAATGAAAAGAATAAAATTATTGAAACTATTTTAAAGCCTGTCAATGCTTGATTTATATTAAAAAGAGAGAAATTAAGAACGATTACGTCAAGCGGTCAGAAAAATAAATGAATAATGAAACTTGGCTCTTTTAAGGCACCATCTATAATGCCAAATTCATTATAATTAATCACAAAATAAAAAAATTAAAATACATGAGATAATAATTGAGACAAATGCTTCAGTACAATACCACTTAGATCCGGTCGAACTCTGGCGCCGGGCACCTGTTGGTACCGCTAGGGCACCGTCTAAAAATATCTTTAGACGGTGGCTAGGGCACTGGCCCTGAGGACGAAACTAGTAGAGGACTCGCCAATTCAATTCTCTCAATTCTCAATTCTCTCTATTGTAGCCTGGCACTAGAAGTAGCCCGGAAATTAAACTGTGGCCCGCTAATTAAAGTTGTGGTCCTGTAATTGGACTGGGGCCCGCTAATTGTGGTAGTAGCCTGGTATTCGAAAGTTGTAGGCCTGGTAGAAAAACCTGCTTCTAGCCTGCTAGTAACACCCTGAAATAACCCAGTACGCATTAAAAAAAGCCCCGTTACTTTAATAAAAAAACTATAGCCCCCCTCGCATAAATATATTTTCTTTATAAAACAAATTCTCCCAAAAGTTATCAATGAATTTTCAATGACCATCAGCAAATAAAATAAATACTGAGGTACAGACAACTTGAATATAACAAAGATGGCACGAGTCACCACTAAAAGAAACTATAAACTTCCCCATATGATCAAACTCAAGTTACATAAAAATAAAAAAATCACAAATGGTGGACGAGGCACAAAAAGGTTAAAACAGATAAAGCAATTAAATCGTTAATTTAGGCAAAAGAAAGGTAGCAATAATTACCTCGTTAGTGTGTGAGGGTACGGGAGATTCGACGGTCTCGGTCTTATTCGGTGAACTTGAAAGCCTCTAGAAATAAGGTAAAAAAACATTAGCGTCATGGCGTCGTCCGCGTGCCTCACAAGCAATAGGGAAAAAAATAATTCCAGAGAAAATGCTTACCTAGTACAGTATTTAGATCCCGAAAAATCGGTCGTGTCAAAACACAAAGAGCAACCACAATATATCCCCAATGAATGGGTGGAATTAAATCACAAAACTAAATGTGGAGTCTCTGACTGCACTCAAACAGAAAGCTTCTCTTCTCGCCGAACGGTCTAACTAGAAGAACTCTCGATTCGTTTCCGTCAATTTGCCTTTCTCCTTCTACGAGATTAAAAAAACTACGTCAGAACAGCAAGAAATAGTAATGGGCTGAAACATGCCAAGTGATTTCGATACAAGGAATAATTCTTAGATAATAAACGACCTAGTTCTCGTCTATTATGATGATAAAACGATGGCGGAAGCCACAATTAATGAGCTGAAATTAAATGGTTCACGGAATACCAGAGAATATTCCCTAACAAAACGATAAACTTTTAAAAATTTAAATCGACAGCTGCAATTATAGGAAATAATACATTCCTATTACTCGGAACTAACAACCGAAGGTTACAAAAACTGCAGCCTGCCTTGTGAAGAGATAAATAAATAAAGCAGAGGTCCCAAAACGATCTAACGACCTCAGAAATGATCGGCCGGTGATTGGAGTCCGGAAACCAAGTGGTTCCAAAAAGTTATGAAATATTCAAACCGACAATAAAATATGAATCGACGAGTCTAATGCAGCGTAAAGGCGGGTTTTATTAACAGAATTCTTAAAAATATAAATCGGTTCGCTGGCCGATCTACGGTAATGTAATATAAATCAAGCCAAGCTATCCTAATAACAATGTGCTTCGCTTATCAACTAAAATAAATATAGTCACAACGTGTTATAAATGCTAATACAAATATATCGTTAACCCATACTTAGAATAGAGTTAATTTACATTAAGAAAGGCGGCAATTTCAAGCGTATTGTCAGCAAATCGAATCAATAAATTTAGAATTAATAAACCGATGAGTGCAAAATACAGCATCTTGTTAGAAAGCCCTTATCTATAATATAGGGCTTTCTATAGGGCTTTATAACGGACTTTTAGCCTGTTTGTGCGTATGCTATGAAATCGATTACAGGTCGCAATTTTGAAGATAGCGACTTGAAATTTGGCATAGAGGTAGAGGTCCACGAGCCCTCGGAACCTATTGATTTCGGTTATGATCGGTCAATATACAGGGTGTGAAAACAGGACAAGTTACCGTTTTTTGGCATTTTTGACCGTGCAAACAAGGACCAACTTTTCTTTTTTTTATGTCAAATGAAAGTATTCGGTGTCACACGTATTTTCTTAATTTGCTTTTTGCTGGAATTGTTATACAGGGTGTGAAAACAGGACAAGTTATCGTTTTTTGGCATTTACAGGTCGCAATTTTAAAGATAGCGACTTGAAATTTGGCATAGAGGTAGAGGTACATAAACCCTCGGAACCCGTTGATTTTGGTTTTGATCGGTCAATATACAGGGTGTGAAAACAGGACAAGTCACCGTTTTTTGGCATTTTTGTCCGTGTAAATAAGAATATAATTATTTTTTTTTAATGTCAAATGAAATTATTCGGTAAGACACGTGTTTTTGTTCCTTTGCTCTTTTGCTCTGATTGTTATACAGGGTGTGAAAACAGGACAAGTTACAATTTTTTGGCATTTACAGGTCGCAATTT
>JAEQML010051720.1:0-44752 GCA_016904865.1 Pissodes strobi | reverse complement strand
AGCTGCAGATGGGTGCATTGGTACAGTGATGTTAGTTTCCATCTGTAACTTGATGTGACTGAGGTCCTCAATTCCTTAGTTATAAGGGTTAAATAAGAAACCTTGGAACATAGCTTTTGTAGTATATCTAAAACCAAATAATATGTATTTATACATATTTATATTCGGAAATCGGAAAAAAAGCTGTACAATCTTCACTTAAAGATCAGCAGTCAAATACATGGATTACTGTGGGACCGCATAGAACAACTAACACATTGGCGCACTGAGACCGACAGAAACAAAAAATCGGCAACACTCCAGAAGAAATTAGACAATATGCAAGCTAAGTCCGAAAGACCTCTACGATGTACGGCGCCAAACAACCACCACACTGTAAACAACATTTCAAGCTACCAACTATCCGATACAGAAAAAAGTGTTCTCAGTAAAGGATTTAACTTTGCAATAGCTCCAAAGAGAATTTCTGTTGAAGAAATCATCTCCAATGTCGAAACCACCCTCACAACTGTAGATGTACAAATGGCAGAAGAAATAAGACAGGAGGTCGCAAAAGTTATCAAGTCATCGAAACCACCACAACCAAACCTAACACATCAGGCGATAAAAGCACTAACAGCTCTCAATAGAAACAAAAACATCACGATACTACCTGCTGATAAGGGAAACGCCACTGTTATAATGGATTCGGAGGACTACAAGACCAAACTCGTTCAACTTCTCGATGATCCAAGTTACAAACCTACATCCAGCGACCCAACAACTTATCTTGAAAAAACAACCAAATCTAAAATAAAAGATTCACCTATAGAAGAAGAGATTAAGAAGAAACTCAAACCCAGAGAAAAATCAAGTCGATGCCCCAAACTCTACGGCCTTCCAAAAATCCACAAAGATGGAGTCCCTCCTCGACCTATAGTTAGTGCCTTCAATTCGCCAACATACAACGTGGAAAAATATCTAGTTAGCTTTTTACAACCCATAGTAGAAAGAGCCGATTCATATGTGAAAAATTCGGAACACTTCACCCAAATTCTCGACACTCTGTCAATAGACTCTAAAGACATCTTAGCCAGTTTTGATGTCAAATCTTTATATCCAAGTGTACCAATCCAAGAAGCACTCCAACAAATAGCCGAGAACAAAAGCCTTCCTGCACACATAATAGACCTCTCAAAACACTGCCTGAAAAACGCCTACTTTATATATGACAGTCAAATATACAGGCAAACGGAAGGAGCAGCAATGGGATCACCACTATCACCAGCGGTAGCAAACCTTTTTATGACCTATTTGGAGAAAAAAGAATTTGAAACAGCAAATCTAAAAGCAAAGCTATGGATTAGATACATAGATGATGTATTCGTCGTATGGCCTTTTGGTAAAGATGAACTTTTCAAGTTCTTAGACCATCTGAACTCCATTCATATAAAGATCCAATTCACAATAGAGCTTGAAGAAAATAATCAGCTACCTTTCCTTGACGTTCAAGTCAAGAAAACCGAGGGGCGCTTGGAACATACAGTTTACCGAGAGCCAACACACACAAACCGATATCTGAACGTAAAGTCTCATCATCATCCATCGCAGATACAGGGAGTTGCCAATACCTTAAATCATTGATAGAATTAAAAACATCAAGAACACTTATATCAACATTACAGCATTTATCACCAACATTGCATTCAACTTAATCTTTAGGACAATCATTCGCATTATCCCTAACATAGACCGTAGAAAAATGCTCACAAAATAGCTCAGCAATTTCTTCTGGTGAACTTGCGTTTAATTAATTATTTAAGTGCATATTATTTGGCAAGTCATACCCTCCTTTTTTTGAATTTACAAACTTCCAGAAATCTTTTTTATTGTTAATGTTTTTCTCAAGATTAGAGATGTATTCCATGTATGAAATTTTAGAGTAGAGTTTGCACTCAGCCCTTAGCTCAGAAAACTTTCTATAATTTTTGAAAGTGCTGCACGGTTTGTATGTTTTGTGAGCCTTCTTCTTATTCATAATAAATTCTTTCAGTCTTTGGTTGTGCCATTTAGGAAACATTGGTGTCTTACATCTAATTTTAGGTACATTACAGTCTATTGCATATTACATTATATCATAAAATAACTTGATGCTCATCTCGATATCTGATGAATCCAAAACACTACGCCAATTAATACTGCTTAAATACAAATTTATACACATATAATCAGCGGCCTTAAAATTGTAATAGTAGTAATCATATTTAACACACTCCCAACTATATTCATATTCATAGTGAAAAAACAATGCCGGATGATAAGAATCACACGGCAGGAGTGACCTATCGGAAATTACAACATCTGTATCAAAAGAATAAAATATAAAGTCCAAAAACCCTCCTTTACAATTTGGAACAAAGTTCCTTTGTTTTAAGTTATAAAAGGCCATACAGTCTGATACCTCCAATACTTGTGACGTGATTCTACCATCCGGCAGTGAGGCGAGTGAATCAGTAAACCAAGTGACATTAGGTAAATTAAAATCGCCGCAAACAATTATCTCACAACTCTCTGGCAGTTCATCCAAGATCAAACATAAAGCGGAGCAGAATGTCTCATACATGTGTATATTAGAAGAGGGTGGGATGTATATAATGCATAGCAACAATTTCTTAATTTTGCCAGTATCAATCAATACAAACAAATATTCAACACTGTTTACAGTACTTATGATTTGCCTAGATGGAATGTTATTCCTAACACCAGCTAAAACTCTACCACGTCTTGTAGCAGTACTCGTAGCATGAGCTATCACATCTATAGATATCATATCCTGCAAGTTCGTCATTATATATATCACTTGTTAAAAAAGTCTCAGTAAACATAATAATATCAATGTTATCAATTGACACAGAGATGGATAAATCTGTTAATTTCGTCCTGAGGCCTCTACAGTTCTAATAATAAAATGATAGTGGGGAGCATGCTGCTAATATTTGCCGCCGATGATTATCTAACTGAGCAGTTCTTTTCGGTCCTTGTTCCAAAAATTTCTGCTCCCAAATCTGGTTGGTCTTTTGGTTAAAAAAGGCTTAATAATGATTCCCTGGGGCCATATTTCCTCGACCATGATTTTGGGCACAATATTAGGTTCAACTAGTACTTTAAAAGAGGAGGAGACACCTTCCCTTACACTAAGTTTATCTACACCAATGCATGGTACACACACTGCTGAGATGTTCCTTCAATTTCTCACCGGTACATTCAGGATCAACATTGCCTATGTATAGCATTTTATATTCTTTTGCAGCAGAGAGGGTGGATGCTGCATTTCCAGAACCCCTTACTACATTTTGCTTCATTTTGGGTTCATTTCCCTTCTTTATGATAGTTTTGTAAGTTTGACTTGGTGTCTTAACTGTAGGTGATTTTGACAGAGCACATTCAGCAAGACTATTGTCAATAGCTCGACCCACCTCACGCATGTTAAAGTGATGTGTTTGTTGAATAGGTTGTGGAGGAAGAGGTTGCTGAGTTAACATTTTCACTAGCTCAACATTGGTGCTTCTGATGTCGGTTACTACCGAATCAAGTGTATTTGCAATCACTCAGAGAATCAAGTTTACGTGACAGCTCCGAAGAGTCAAAATCCTGCAAATGCACAGCAGGAATTATATTGCCATCATTGGTGTCCCCGGCCCACCGCTGTTGGGCACATTTTTGATGACTTCTTGTAGTTCTCTTTCTAAAGCATTTATTTTATCCATGACTTCAGAAAATGTTTGAGAATTTGGTGCAAGATCGATTATTGAGGATGAGATCTTTTTCTGCAGTAATTCATGTTCACATTTCAGCTTCTTGGGGGATTTTGGCAGATTTTTGTGATCTTGTAGACACTCAGGGCACAGATGAACTAATGTTCTCGATGAGCTTGGTATAACTCTTATTTCCTTAGATATTAGGTTTTGACCGCGAGCGTGGAGAGTGATGGGGATCCAGAGAGGCAGGTGTACGCCAGACAGCTACTGAGTGAAAGAGGGATTAACCCCAATTTGGGGTGATGAAATTTACCAAATTACCCCATGCAATATGCAAAAAATTATAAAAACTACAGGTCTGTATTTAAAAAAATTGGCTTCATGGTTCTGAGAAATTGAAACATTGATTTAGAAAACTGACAACATCTTAGGGTAGACTGTTAACCGTTAAAAAGTGCCCCTAGAAAGTGTTAATATTTTTTGATATTTCCAAATATAAAGTCAGAAAAAAATAAAAACAAAAAACGAAAATTTCGGTTTTTTGCGGATATCTCCGGAAGTACTCCAGATATCTCAAACTTGAAAATGTCAAAATACTGGGCACTAAATTGCGCGTCTTTGTTCCAATTTAAACTTTGCTGTATCTTTTACCGTTTACCTAGATCCCAATAGTGAGAAGCGAATTGGTTTCACCCTGTAAAATGGCATTGGCCCCAGATTTAGCTAGACAACCCATGTGCGATTTATCAATCTAAATATTATCTAACATATAATCTTTGTCATCATCTAATAACAGATGAGGGTATATATTTCTAATACCGGATCTTGCACTGTTAATATAGTTAACTAAATATAAGTCTTAAATTTAGGTTTATCAGGACTAGTCGGAAATAGGAAAATCTCTGCTAATATGGAAAATATCGTAATAGTTAAATAAATATAAATTCTGCTTCTATGTTTACAGCTTATAATAATTATTGTTATATTGTTAAATGCCCAAACACAAACAAAGTATTTCTGAAGAGTGTGTAGAGTTTTGTAATAATAAATCTGTCATTATGAAGATAAAGTTCTTCTGCAAGTGTAATTGTAGCAAAAATACACTCTCGCACGTAAAAACAATTTTAAATTTGATGTAAATAAGCATCTTGGTATATAATTTCTATGTCCAGAGTATTATATTAAATTGATAATTGTAGTCTAAATTAATTGCTGAAACGTAATACTTAAATTCAATGAAATATGGAGAAAGCACTACGTATTCTGTTTTACCCCTTTAATGGATTTCGGGGCGCGATGACGTCACAGCTCGGCTTATTTTATCAATAAGGTCCCGCGGCGTAATGGCGACAGAGAGAGGCCAGCCTGGCTGCTACGGAATTTACCGCGAGCCATGCCAGGAACAGGTCTAGTTTGGTTCATTCTGGGCTCGAAATTCCAAACTTTAAAGACTAGTCGAAATGGGAAATTGTTCGGCCTACCTATACTGTCTAAAGTATTCCCGAAAAGCCAATTTTACATTTTATATAACGTAGTTATTTTTAATGGATTTTCAATGGACTTTAGTATTTGTTTTTCTATTTGTAAACTATAACTAATTTATTAGACAAATAGATCTATACAAACGAGATTCAAAGAACACATAGCTCATTTAAAGTATGGTAGAACAGACAAAATAAGTGCTGCAGTGCTGCCTATATATTTCAACACTATTTTATATTTTACATTCACCATTTCGTCGGTTATGGTACCGGCATATGAGTCGGACGTGAAAAAGTTCGTTCTCGAAAAGTTATAGTTTAAACTGTTTTTAATTGTGATTAAATTGTGGATGGTGCATCTACACACTGTTCATCAAGGGTGTTTTCAACTGTGTTGAAATTAAGTCTACCAAGACGAATCTTTGGTCAATAATCACTAAAACATTTAACTGATCCTATTAATAATGGCTAATTCCCTTATCAGAATTTGAAGTGTTTCCAAATTGTTTACGGTTCCTCGTTGGAATCTCCTTTTTTGTGCCTTAGATTGTCTAGAGTTTAGTTGAATCATTCGATTCGAGGCGTGTCGCATTAACTCTGAATGTACTTTATTTAGTACAATTATTGTGATTTCACCGTGATTGGAGGCTAACTTTTTTTATTAACACGCAACAGTTTCTGTGGAGTAGCGCCTGCATTCGTCATGGCAGAGGTTTTTAAATGCTGCAAGAATAAATCCAATAATAACTGGATATGTGTGGTCTGTAGTAATGTCTTCCATCCGAGCTGTGTGAAAAGAAGGAAATATTATGAAATTCTAAACAATAACTTGATATATTGTTCAGCGGATTGCAGAGATTTGGCTGCATGAACTGGTGAGGGAGAATATCAGATTCAATCCTTTTTATGCCTTGTGCAGGATCTGCAGGCAGAGTTGAAGCAGAGAGACAATTACATTGTGCGCTTAAAGCGAAGCTCGACCGTCTTTGAGGGTGACGCAGCTGAGATGGAGTCTAAGTTTCGGGGAGACATCGAAGTATATCAGGCAGAAATATCAGACCTGCGATCCCAGCTAAAACAAAGGGATGACATAATTAAAAGCTATGAGGAGAGAACCTTTGTAAGTTGTGAAACGCAAACAACAGCGAGGACGCACACTGTTTCAACTCAGACTTTAGTTTCAGATAGCACCTCTATATGTTGTTCAGCTACCCAGACCTTCATCGGTTCATGCAGGGAGGCAATGATGCAAACGGACACTTTGGATGTACCTGAGTTGCTGTCACTGGAGGATGAGATTACAAATCGAAAGAAGTGCCTGGAGGAATCAATAACAGCCTATGCCAATAAAATTAACAACCTTCAAATAGAGATCAATGACTTGAATGATCTAAACAAAAACATGATAACTGCAATCAAAACTCTTGAGGCTGATAACCAAGCCTATCTTAATGAAATAACAAAACTGAAGGATGAATTTCAAGAACAAGAATCTCAAAAAATTGCAGTTGCTCGAACGGTGTCATTACGGCCCACTATGCGGGATGGCGATGATGTCTCCTGTTTGACAAATGTGAAAGGTATTAGAAACATTCTTATCTTGGGTGATCAAACGATCAAAAACCTTGACAGGCCGTTGCGGAGGATTTTTGGTGATCAGGGAGTCAGAGTCCAAGCAGTTGTTAAACCTAATGCAACGTACAAGCATATTATCGATCACATTGGGAGTCTGTAAGGGGTTTAACAAGCAATGATTTTGTGATAGTGGCATGTGGAGCTAACGATCTGGCAACTGGCAAATATCCTCGAATGCGACACATTAACTTTAAGCTTGGGGAATGTTGTCATACTAATGTGATGTTTTTGTCATCTCCTGTAATAAACACGAGTCAGTCAAGACTTGTAAGATATTTTAATAGAAAGTTTGAACAGTTTTTGAATTATGTCAATAGGTTTACTGAAAATAGTGTCTTATATCTGGATATTTGTGATAAAATGGGTAATAGACTGAATAACTATAGGGTCTCTCTGTTAGTTCAGTGCATTCTTAATGCAACACAGATCACAAACAAGAACAAAAATTTAATTCATATTAAAACATCGGGTCTAACTAAACCTTTTCCTGGGAGCGGAGAGACCTTAGAGTTGTGGTCTGTGCCCGAGTCTGAGGTGGATGCTGTTTTAATTGTTGATGTTAGGGAGTCTGATAAGAGTGATGTGTTGGCTGACATAAATATAGCCCGTGATATAACCAATCCAAATTTTCCACTAGCAAACGACACACTGGAGGTAACTTAAATAACTTAAATAAGATACAGATTTACTATCAAAATTGTAGAGGAATTAAGACTAAGCTTGAAGTTTTAAAATGTTATATATTGAATAATGATAGTGATATAATTGCTCTGACTGAAACTTGGCTAAATAGCTCTGTTTATAATTCTGAATTTAATAACAATAGAATAATTTTCAGAAAGGATAGAAACTTTGAATTGACTGGAAAAAAACAGGGAGGTGGAGTTTTGCTGGCGGTAAAGAATGGTTATGTAGTTGAGGAATGTAATGTGTTTGATGATGCCCTTGAAGCAATCTGTGTTAAATTACGCCTGGGCCATAGGAAATATGTGTATGTAATAGTCATTTACTTTGTGCCAGGTAGTGGCAAGGATTTGTATAGAAAATTTTATAATTGTATTGAAACTAATTTTCTAAATTATGATTGTATAATTTTAAGTGATTTTAATTTGCGTGACTTTGTGTATGACGTCCATAATGAACATGTTCTTGATTTCAAGAGTTTCTTAGCATTCACTAGCTTTCCGCAGAATAACAGTGTACGAAATGTCAACAATGTCCTTTTAGATTTGATAATTGTTAGCCCCTTTTTAGAGAGCTGTGAGGTGGAAATTGATGCTGACCCATTGCTACCTATTGATATGCATCATCCTGCTTTGTTGGCAAGTTTTAAGTGTGGATGTGAATATGAAGAATGTGAGCCAATCACAAATAGGAAATTTAACTTTAAAAAGGCAAATTATCTTCTGATATATGATATGATCCAGAAACAGGAATGGGGGGCTCTTTATGAGTACGACAATATTGATAGCGCGCTAGCCAAGTTTTATGCTATATTTCATGATTTATTTATTCAGTGTGTTCCTTTGTCGACACAGGTCGGGAGAATGTTTCCTGTTTGGTACAATAGAGACATTATAGTACAACTACGGAAAAAAGAAAAGTGTTTCAGGAAATATAAACATACTCGATCTGATTACTGGTTAAACAAGTACAAACATATGAGGCACCTAATTAAAGCTAAAATTAAATTTGCCTATAACGAGTATATGGCAAGAGTAGTAAAGGTTGAAGATACTGTAGTGAGAGGCATCGTTGCCAGAGGTTGCCCGCAGGGAGGCGTTCTGTCGCCACTGCTATGGAACCTTGTTCTCGACAGCCTCTTGTATCGCCTCAACTCAGATGGATTCTACACCAATGCATATGCAGACGATCTTACGATACTGCTCAACGGAAAGTTTGAAGGAGTTCTGTGCAATCGAATGCAGAGTGCCCTTCGCTTAGTCGAAAAGTGGTGCAGGGAGCACTCCCTGTCTGTAAACCCCAGGAAGACGGAGATGGTACTCTTCACCAGAAAAATGAGGATGGAGCCACTGCGACCTCCGACCCTCCTAAACACACAACTAAATTTTGCATCTGAGGTAAAATACCTTGGGGTCACCTTCGATGCTAAATTAACCTGGAATCTTCACTTAGAACGAAGACTAAAGAAGGCATACATAACTTATGAACAGTGCCGCAGGACCGTGGGTAAAACCTGGGGGATGAAACCCAGGGTCGTAATGTGGATCTATACTGCCATCATAAGACCTATGATTGCCTATGGAGCCGTAGTTTGGTGGCCCAAGAGTCAACAAAAAACGGCAATGCTTAAGCTCAGTCAGGTACAGAGAACTGCCTGCCTAACTGTAACGGGAGCTATGAGAACAACCCCAACCAGAGCCATGAAAGTAATGTTGTGCCTGCCTCCCCTAGATATTTATCTGAGGGAGGTGGCTCTGACTGCATTGCTAAGGCTCAAAGTCGTTGGTGTGCAAGTGCAACCTAGCATAGAATGTGGAGAGACTAGACGCCACCTGTGGGAAGGGGCAGTCGTAAGACTGCCACTACTGCAGGTAAGTGCAGATAGCATACCTCTCAAGTTTGTCTTCGACAGACTATATGATGTACAAATAAAACCATTTGAGCCTATAACCGAAGGTGCGGTTAACATTTTCGTGGATGGTTCAAAAACCAAGGAAGGAGCAGGCTGTGGAATTTACTCCCGAAGCTTGCGAATTGAACTTAAATGGCCTATGGAGGGACACGCAAGCATAGTTCAGTCTGAACTTGCTGCAATATCCATAGCCGCAAAAGAGATTGTTCGCAGGAATACTGAGAACAAGACTATTAAAATCTACACGGATAGTAGACAAGCACTACTGGCCTTGAAAAGTTGTAAACTTACAGCCAGGTCAGTACTAGAATGCCATAATTCACTGGAGGATGCTGCCCGCAAAAACAGAAATTCTGTGTGCTGGGTTAAAGCACATGCACAGTGCGAAGGTAACAAATCAGCGGACAAATTGGCTAGAAAGGCAGCCGGTTCAAACATTATCGGAGCCGGCCCTTCAAACCTACCTGTCATATGATAAAAAAGATCACCCATGAAGACTTTAGGGCAAGATGGGACGAAACAACTAACTGTCGACTGGCCAGGGAGTTTTTAAGCTACCCTAATGAGTCTGCAGCAAAAGCATACCTGGATATGTCAAGGAAGACCCTACGACTCATGGTGGGGATTCTGACTGGACACTGCCAGCTAAGGAAACATCTCCACACAATGAGATTATGCGAGACACCTATATGCAGAGGTTGTGAACAGGAGGACGAAACAGTAGAGCATCTGCTCTGCGATTGCGACGCTGTTTCGGAACTAAGGGAATCCATTTTGGGAGAACGATGGCCAACCATGGCTTTTCTTAGAACAGCCTCCTCGGGCAACATCGCCGCCTTTTTTACAACACTAGGCTGGACGATGGCCTAGATGGATTGGTTGACCTGGAGAGGACGCACAGGGGGTCCAATGGGGCCTAAGTGCCGCGGCCTTTTTCAAGGCTACCCTCTCCCCATTTCCAGATTCCAGAGATGGCAAGAGTAGAGATTGGCTTGCATGACAATCCAAAGTATTTCTGGTCGTACATTAAGCAACAGAAACATAACACAGATATTCCATCAGAGGTCAGCTATGATAATGTCTCCTATTCGGGTGCTAAAGGTATAGCAGATGGGTTTGCGCTTTATTTTAGCTCTGTGTTTTCTGTGGTTGAAGGTCTGGACTGTTGTGAGCGTGAGTGTAACAATCACTTTTGTGACGTACCTATAACTGAACATGAGATTCGTAAAGCGATAAAAAAGTTGAAAGGGAACAAGGCCATAGGACCAGATGGCTTTCCGGGCTATATACTTAAAGGTTGCAGTGATTCGCTGCTGCACCCATTAGCGTTTCTCTTTAATCTAAGTCTTCAAAGTTCTACTTACCCAACTATCTGGCGAATAAGTAAAGTCGTTCCAATATTTAAGGGCGGCAACAGACATGAGATCACTAACTACCGGCCTATTTCTATTGTGAGCGCTGTATCTAAGGTTTTCGAAATAGTCCTCTTCAATAGGACTTATGAAGAGGTAAAATTTAATGTTTCGCAATATCAACACGGCTTTCTACCACAGAGATCCACTATGACGAATTTAATTACTTTTTGTCAATATTTGCATGAATCATTTAATAACAAACGGCAAGTTGACGTAATTTTTACAGATATGGAGAAAGCCTTTGATAAGGTGAAACATAGTATTGTTATTCAATCAATGAGCAGAATGCGTGTATCAGAAAACTTAGTTAATTTAATAAGATTCTACCTTACTGATAGGCAACAGTATGTTGAGATAAAAGGGGCAAAGTCCTGTGTATATGGTAGTACATCAGGGGTTCCACAGGGTTCTAACTTGGGACCTCTTTTGTTTCTGATTGCAATTAATGGACTGTGTCAGGTTGCGAGACACGCTCGGACATTGTCATTTGCTGACGACTTCAAGTTATTTTTGGAAATCTTGACAGAGGATGATTGTGATTTCTTGCAACATGATTTGAATGGTGTTGTCGAATGGTGTGCTGACAATGGCTTTATTTTAAACGGTAAAAAATGCACCACAATGACGTTTTCCCTGAATAAGAATCCAATTATTAGTAGATATAGCATTAATGGAACAGTTTTAGAACAGACTTCTAGTCATAAGGACCTAGGAGTTATTTTCGATGGTTCTTTACCATTCACGGGTCACATTGTTGAAAAGATTAATGATGCTCATAGGGTGATGGGGTTCGTCGTCAGATCCGCCAAACGGTTCAGTGTGGATGTTTGCCTTCGGCTGTTTGACAGTCTGGTATTACCTAGACTGGAATATGGAAGTATAATCTGGTCGCCCCATTATGAAGTCTGGTCGAAATCAATAGAGAGGGTCCAGAGAAAATTTTTAAAATATATGTTCTTGAAACAGTACGGTTATTATCCTGTGCAGGGATATGACCAGTATGCTTTGTTAAGTTTATTTAATAGATTGACACTGGAAAATAAATGTTTTTGTATAAACTTCTCAACAATCGCATTGACTCCATGGACATCTTATCACAGTTGCCATTTTCAGTTAATCGTGTCAGCACTAGACAGAGGAAAACATTTTATTTAGATTTTCCGAGAATCAACGTATATAAAAATTCTCTTATTTATCGTATGTGTGATATCTTTAACACCTATGCTAGTGACATAGATGTAACAGTTACCAATTTAGAACGCTTTGCAAGAATTGTAGAACAAAAGTTGCTTGCTGCTCAGGCTCGGCGGATGATAGTTGGATAATGTGAATGTATTTTCGGATTTTTACTTTTGTGTGGTGGAAGTTTCGAGTGGTGTTATTTTATGTTATTTTATTTTAGTTAGAATAGGTGGTATCTGTAAATGGCATTGCTGTAGATACTGTATTGAATAAATAAATAAATAAATAAGCAATTTTAGAAGCAATTACTCTTTTATAAAATCATGTTTGTAAAGAGAACCATAAAATAAAATATTTAAAAAATGCTACAAATATATACAATTGCTATAACAGCAAGGTTAAGATGGCCATCATTTGAAAATTGTAATGTTAGGTGGCATACTGATTACAGTGGTAGTAGCTAACACAATCAATCTTATTTTAATGACATGTGACTGATGCGCAAATCAACAAAAATATCTATATCTATATTATCAGCTACTGAACATGTTTCTATATTGTTTGACTACATTAACCAAATCCAAAACGAGTATTGAATGCTGTGTTTATGTTTTCCGGGTCTTACCTTTATCCGAGAGATCTTCTGAATATTTTCTATATTACTTGAAAATCTTAATTAGTGGTATCAATTAATTCGTCCCACTATTTTCAAGACAGGTGTCATCCAAATAAATTATCTACTTCTGAATAGCAAATTTCATAATACTTATAATGTATTTCTGTAAAGAATGTATCAATCATCAATATTTCAAAAGCCGCAAACTTTCCTTTGAAATGTTAGATCTATTCACTCTAGAGAATGGATTTATAGGGAAAAATTTCTTGGTTTATGGATTCGACAAATTAATGTTTTCCTTGAGGCACATCTTTGGTGAAATGACAATTTTCCAAAAGAGCTACTTATTTTAAAACATCTCCTTGGTTTTTTATTAAATTTAATACAGCGTATTGGTTTTGTTGTTATTTAAAGATTAGAAAGAATTATAAAAAGGAGGGAACCTAAAAAACATTGAATATTGTTCGTTTACCCTCTTTTTTAATCTCAAACACTATTTGTTACTTTTGGTATATAAATTTTGCCAGATCATTGATAATTCTAAAGGTCATTAAATAATAGACATTTATATACTTATAGAATCAAAAATATCATGAAATTTAAGGAACAAAATTTGCTTTTACACTCCATGTGAATCTTAAATAATAAATAATTAGCCATTTGACCGAAATGCATTTTAACGTATTTTTAAAAAGCAAGAGTAATTCAACTTTCACTATTTTATCTAAACAATATAAACAAAATATGGCTGTTTATTTTTACTGTATGGTGTATGGTCTAATGTCGTTTAATGTATTAAAAATATTTTATGAAATGTCTTCTATTTTAGAGTCAAACCATATAAAGGAGAAAATGATTCCAATGTCATCAATCCCATTGTAAATGATTGACAAACTAGAATAATTAGAATAAATTATATATTCGAAATCACTCCCGTATATATTTTTACATTATTCGCTTATTGGCTGAGGCTCTCCTTTAATTGGCTATTGCAAACTTGATTATATTTGTCTCATTCTAACTAATTTCAGTTCATATAACTATACCCTTCGCACCCGTAATCGAGTCCACGCACAGAGGGCCAGCGGACCATATTTTATGGAAAAATTATTTTGCTCGTAGATATTATTCAATATGTGTTAAAATTACAAAATCAATACAAAACATGAAAAAATGAACAATTATTAGCCCATATGAAATGGTTTATACAGGGTGTTACAATATTAACACACATAAAAAATCATGTTTTTGCAGATTCAGGTCAAGATCACATCTTAACTAATTTCCAAAAAATGTATGAGCCTTAGAAGCATCAAATACCACCTATGTAAAAAAATTTGCTATACAGGGTGTCCCAAAAGTCAGAAGTAATCAGCTTTTTATAAAACTAGTTTTTTTTTAAATCGATTTTTAAGACTTTTGAGACAACTGCATAAAAATATGATAACAGCTCTACCTTCATTTTATTTATACTTATTTTGGAAATACAATATTGTAACAACTTATTAATTAAAAAATAGGTAACCACTGAAAACTATTATACACCCTACATGATCTTTTTACTTAGGTACCTACCTGAAGAGTTGAACTTAAACCCGACTAAATAATTTTTATTACTAAAACAAGCTACACTAAAATAATACCTATTCAATTTTTTATTATAGATATCAAAAACAATTTTAAACTTTGAAAACAAAACAAATACTTAGGGAGGTAGGTAATTAATGTAATTGATAATTATTATATTTAAACAATAAGATAAATAATTATTAATAACAATAACGATATTTGTAAAAAATCTTGAAGGATATATTATATAAAACAGATAATAATCGATTTAATATTTATAAATATAATATTATTGCAGCTAAGCTGTAGAAAACGATTCCAATTTTCATATTACACTATTCTGAATCTTCATCACTTGTAATCTCAGTTGTTGTGTAAGACTTGAACATGTTTAACGCTTCTGGGCTAAACATTTTCTTTTGTGGTAGACTGTGCTTTCTTAAAGATGTTATTTTGGGATCAGCATATAATTGAAAGCATCTAAATTTGACATTACTCTACTGCATTTTCTAGAGTTTCGTTCTCTTGCTCTTGTATATTCTTTGTTTCTGGCTTCCTGTGCCTCTTCTGATAAATGTTGTCGGAGGAAATCAGGGTGAAAATTCGTGAATATAGAAACCAAACGTGGTTGGACTATATCAATACAGTCAGCAGGGACGACGGTTCCCTATGGAAGCTGGCCAGGCGAGTTCGCAGAGGCACAGCACAAATGCCTGCAATTAGGCATCTAGGCCGTGAAATCGGCGACGACGCTGGAAAAGCTGATGCCTTCACGGATTACCTGGGCAGTGTCTATAGCACGGCGCCTGACACCCTGCCTGAGCAGGAGCTCATTACGCGTACTGTCAATATATTTCGCCAACGCAAATACCATATTCCCCCGGCAGTACTTGATGGACTGAGAATCACGCCAGCGGATATCCGCAAAGCTCTTAGTCGTCTCCCGAGACATAAAGCTTCCGGCCCGGATGGTATTCCGAACTCAGTCCTGAAAAACTTACTCAAAAAAACCATTATCCAATATATGCACATAGTTAACGCGGTCATTCGGCTACAACATTTCCCCTCATCCTGGAAAATAGCGTGCATAATATACTTCCCTAAACCGGGGAAAGACCTGGCTTTACCCTCCTCATATAGGCCTATTTCACTTCTGAACACCCTCGGGAAGATAGCTGAAAGGCTAATCTTGCCAAGGGTAAACAACGAAGTAGAGAAGCTCAATATCCTCCCACAGGAGCAATTCGGATTTTGCGGGCAGCATGGCACCGTCATGCTGACCGCGAAAATAGCCGATATTTACCATGGCTTCAGGAATAAAATGACAATTACCCTCTTATTACTAGATATCGAGAAGGCCTTTGACAGGGTGTGGCACGATGGGTTGCTGTACAAGTTGTTGGCAATCCACAACATGCCCTTATACTTGACAGCACTCATCGCGTCATCCCTTGACGGGCGAGTTTTCTCGACTAAAATAGGCAACAAAATCTCTGCCAGTAGGAATCTACTCGCGGGGGTGCCTCAAGGAACTGTATTATCGCCGCTATTGTTCAATCTTTATATAGCAGATATTCCGTCAAATCCTAATACCCATAAAGCCTTATTTGCTGACGATACAGCAATTTATTCCTTTAATCCTCAAGCAGAGATGGCTAAGGAAAATCTTCGTGAACACATGGACATTCTCCTACCACATTATGATAAGTGGAATATAACAATCGCTCTAAGACCGAACTGATTATTGTTTCTCGAAAGAGGAAATACATCAATATCCCTCCACTTATGATAGGAAACACCCCAGTTCACCCCAAGCCGAAAGTGAAGTATCTAGGCATTACGCTAGATAATAAGCTTATTTTCAGCCGGCACATACAAGCCATATCGTCAAAAAATGCCATGATAAAGAAGGAATTGACATCACTGGTTTCTGCCAGGTCATTCCTTAGCCCGGGCAATAAGCTAACCCTGTATCGCGCCATTATACGACCAGCTCTCCTCTACGGCTCACCAGTCTGGTGTTCGGTAGCCAGGACTCACAAGAAAAAATTGCAAGTTATATAAAACAGCTACCTAAAAGCTGCATTTTCTTATACCTTGCGGGATCGCATTAGAACGGAAGATCTACATGCGTGGGCAAAAATGGAATACATCGAAGAGTACATTGACGCCCTCGCATGTAGATTTTTCGAAAGGCAAATCGCGGGCTCCCCATTAACTGCCAATATAGCCAACGAGCGCTACGATCCCGAAAATCCTGTCACATATGGAACACTATATCGTGAAGTCACACTCTTTTGCAAACAACTCATGCCCCCATAGGAGAGGAACCTTCGGGAAGCGTGGTTGATCGGTTACTTTCGAAAGTACCCGTAAAACATCCAAAAAAACTGCATTTCAAAACTACCACCTCTTTCTACAGTATCAGGAGCACAGAAGCACATTACCCATCTGGGTACTCGCGCGCTCTGTCTCCTCTCGGCCAATCCACGTCGTTCGGACGAGTGGGCGGGACCTGTGAAGGGAGCTGGCCTGCGTATAAATACATGCTTAGCCTTTTATAATGCATTTAACTCCTAGCCACCGAAGCATCCATGTCTCCGTAGTCGATACCGTGAGACTCGTCCTACGCGACCTGATGTCATTACTACACATGAATAGACTTAACACAGTTAAGTCCCATATATATTGTACATAGCTTCTATTGTTTTTGTCTTAATTACCTGTTGTAAATAGTAATTTTAATATTCTGACGCCCTGTTCTGTTGAACAGCTTTAAGTAGGGTTTTTTCATTAACTTTTCCCTACATTCACCCACCTTATGTACAAAATTCGAAGCATGTACTTCATAACAGCAGGCTTTATGCCAACTACATCTATCGAGAACTTTGAAGGGTTATCCCAAGAAAAGTTTAGCACCACTGAACAGTACTACTCTCCTAGCAACTAAGTAGGTTTAAGATACGACCCCCTAAGGGTGCCACTACCTGCACAACAGCAGATTAGACCATTTGCATGCTTAATATAGATAGAGTAGTGTCAAATATTGCAATATTGAATAAATATATTTTGATTGCTTGATTCCGATAAATGTCCGATAGGTACAGGAATTGCTTTGATTATTTCAGAGCTGTGAATCAGTAATTTATGTATGGATGCGGGCATTCTATACCATGGATACAAATTCACAAATAACCGTGCTGTGTCAATACAATACTGCTGAAATTCTTCCACTCTTATAGAGAATCCGCTGGCAACTACTTGCAGTATGAAATAAAAGCGATATATGAGTTTTTAATCAACTTTGATGATTTCAGCTGACACCTTGTAATTCTGGAAAAATGTTCTGGCTGTATTGCCGTCATTAGTATTTCCTGCCCCCTGCTTTGTTTGGTCCACCAGAAGCCCTAATCGAGAACGAAAATCTGCTTGGATCCTACTCTTTTCTTCATGAATGACATTTTTATCTTCGCCTCGTGTTTGCCATTTTTCTATTTTTATTTTGTAACCAATTTTCAACATACACTCGAAGCATCTTATCCCTGCATGGAGAGATGTTATTCCAAACGAAAGGTATTTGGTATTTATAGCTCTTTTCAAAACTTTGTCAATGTCATTCATATCGATTGGAGAAGCATCGCAGAGATAGCACTTTTGAGATGACGTGTCAGTAATCGAATTTATCATTTTCGTATCAACCATTGACCAAAAGAATTTATGTTTCACTGTTATAACTGAGTTATTTTTTAATTTGTATATTGTTGGGGATAAATTGGCTATTTCTTCGTCCAAGTTTTTTTGAAATTACTATTGTTTCTTTTAAGAACTGCATCTTTAAAGGCCGACAATAAACAGTAGATGATGGGCGGTGATTTTGCCATATAATAATTTTTTGGTTTTTACTGTTTATAGCGTACAACTGTAAACACAATGCTCTTGTGCACTTATATTTTCCGGATAACATAATTATTGTTTGGTCTCTCTTACCTTGTTATAACTGGGATACATATCAAAATTATTGTCTTTGGCATTCCTTCTTAAATGTTGAAATGACCGTTTCGTCAATTTCGCATCGACAAATAAAGCCAAAGCTTTATCAGGACTTAATGGAGATGGTTTATTTTTTAATGTGTTTTTATCAATGTTTTCTAAATTCTGATTACCCGGTAATGACTTAGCAACTTCATATTTTCCGTCAGCTTTTAAGCTTAGTTTAGTAGCGAATACCAATTCGTTTGTTTCAGTTTTTTTTTAACTGCGCAGGTCTTTTAAATTTGCGGGGTACGAAAGATTTTCAAAATTTGACCTAGGCCTCCCAGCGACACATTCGAATTCAATGGTTTTATTGAGCCATGCTTCATTTTTAACTAAAAAATGGTTTTTAGTTCTGTTCGAAGCCTGCCACCTTCTTCTAAATTCAAGTGCATAAACTCGGGAGTACTCTTTACTCTTTACTAACTGAAAGTTGAAACGACGACTAACCCAAACTAACTAAATCTATTAAAATTGATTATAACGTATCGGAAGCGCTTTAAATGACTAAAATAATTTGAGACTAAGTGAAACTAACCGAAAGTTAATTGGTCGACTAACCCAAACTAACCAACTTTATTAAAATTGATTATTACGTGTCGGAACCGCTTCAAATGACTAAAATAAGTTGAGAATAAGTGAAACTAACCGAGAGTTGATAGGACGACTAACCCAAACTAACCAAAAGTCAATCAGTTACACGTACTATTAACATATGTCAAAAGATATAAATAATGATGTATATTTCATGATGGATATATCGTTGTAATGTCATTGTAATATGTCAAAATGTATGTTAGAATATTGTAAATTCATTCCTTATTAAACGTTTTAAGAATATATTCGTCAATATTTCCCTTAATTTAACAGATATTGAAAAAATTGTTTAACAAAAGATTTATGTTTTTCAATGCTCTATCGTTTGGGACTAAAATATGAGACGTACAAATGTCACATTTGACAGTTACAGCTGTCAAATTTGTTCAATTAATCTGACATATGTCAAAATACATTTTTAACATTTTGACATATTTAAGTATTATATCTTGACATATATTTTTAATCATTAAAGAATGCAATGCAATAGGGTCCGAAACTAAAACAAGTAAAGAAGGTGGATGATCACCATATTGATATGTTTCACTTAAAAATACCATACCTTCGTTGGGCTCAAACATTCACTAAATCTTTGACGTGACAGATGCAGACATGCGTCTGCGCCGCTCTCTCATAACATTTTTAAAAAAGGTTCGATTTCTTCTAAATAAAAAATCGGTAATTGACAAAAATGTATATTTTTCTCTGTTTAGTTCATAATTAAGTGAGAAAATACTAATGAAATACGATAGGAAACCGAAAAAGTTTGATTCATTTACGATTTATTCGAAATAACTTTGTTATTAAAGGTCCTATCGAACTTTCAGTGGTGCACAATGAGGTGCCGGAAATTGACTTGGTGGGGTGTAAAATTCAATTTAACCATTTCTTCCTGTATACTTTTGTACTGTATATTCCTCCCATCATCGATTCTGCGCAATTGGAATACTTTTTCGAGGTTCTTTCAACAGTTGATGCAATTTACAGTAAACATGTAATTATTTTAGGTGATTTTAACGTACCAACTATCAATGAAAACTCCGCATGTCCCAATGGCAAACATAAACTTTTAACTAACTTTTTTGAGTTTCTTAACTGTAAGCAGTTCAACTGCAACTCTCGCGGTTTGGATCTGATCTTTGCAAACTTTGTTGTCGCTGTATTGAACAGCGGTGCACCTCTTGTTCCGGAAGATAACCATCATCCTTCATTGTCCTTTAAATTTCACGCAAGCCTATCCTCTCACAATAACTTACCAGTTAACAAGGACGGCACAAGGGAATACAACTTCAGGAAGGCAAACTTTCCGCTCTTGTATCATCTATTACTTAACGCTGATTGGTCACCTATTATAGTTCAGCAGGGGCAATGTGTTTTATGACATATTAAACAATATATTTCTCGAGGCAGTACCTCTAAAAGTAAAACGTAAAAGACGCTTTCCTTCATGGTTCTCAGCTGACATTATACGTAATATCTATAAAAAGGAAAAAGCACTACGTGACTTTAAGACCCTCAAGTCTAATAACTACTTAGAGCGTTTCAGGTCCTTGCGCAAAGACATTAAAGCGCAGACCGCAAGAGCCTACAGAAGCTACGTCCTGGGTCTGGAAAACAAAATAACGTCAGATCCTAGTAATTTTTGGTCCTTTATTTAAAGCAAACAAAACCAGTCCCAAATTCCTCGATCAATGAAATTCTTCAACAGATCTTATGACACCCCTTACAGCATTGTCTCAGTTTTTGGTGAATATTTCAAAAGCGTTTATACAAATTCAGCCCATAGTGAACATCATTTTGTGTCTGAAGCTTCCTCAACTTATATTGATGTAGCAGCGTTCACAGCCAGCGATATCTTAGCAGCAAGCCAGTGTCTTAAGAATAAAATTACCTCCGGCCCTGATCTGATTCCTAGCTTTCTAGTTAAAGATTGCTCTGTTGCCTTATTGGACCCTCTGCTTCATATTTTTATTCTTATCCTAAACACCGGCGTTTTTCTCGATATCTGGAAGCAAGCAAAAGTATGTCCCATCTTTAAGAAGGGCGACGCTGGCGTAGTAGAAAATTACCGCCTTATATCTATCCTATGTAACTTCTCAAAGTTATTTGAACTGGCGCTTTACAAATTGATTTTTCCAAAGGTTAAATCAAAGCTTTCCGATGAGCAGCTCGGCTTTGTTGCCGGTAGATCATGCACTACAAACCTGGCATCGTTTTCTCAATTTGTGTGCGAACTCCTTAATGACAGAGGTCAGGTTGACGTGGTTTATATAGACTTTCAGAAGGCATTTGATCAGATTGATCATTTCATCTTATTAAATAAACTTGAGCGTCAGTTTGGTTTCTCCAATCGCTTAGTAGAGCTTTTCGGCTCCTACCTGACTGACCGTTCCCAGTATCTGTCGGTTGAGGGCTTTAAATCTGCTTGCTTTACCTCCACCTCGGGAGTTCCTCAAGGTTCTAATCTGGGCCCCCTTCTATTTAACGTCTACATTAACGACCTTATCACTATGCTCACCTGCCAAATGTTAGCATATGCAGATGACCTAAAGCTATTTTCCTGTATAAATTCCGCTGCCGATTGCGCTCTGTTGCAGTCGAATATCGATATTGTAGTCCATTGGTGCAGTCTGAACAGACTTAATCTAAATGTCGCTAAATGTAATGTTACCAGCTACTTTCGCATTAATAATCCACATATCGTCAATTACTTAGCTAATGGGACAACTCTTGCCAGGACTAGCAGCTTTAAAGATCTCGGAGTCACCTTTGATGAAAAATTTTCCTTTATTCCTCACATTGATGACGCTGTCTCAAAAGCATCACGGATGCTGGGTTTTGTGCTTCGAAACTGCAAACTGTTTATAAGGACCGCAACTGCCAAAATTCTTTATTACGCCTTTGTCAGGTCCAGCCTGGACTATGGTTCTCTTGTCTGGTTCCCGATCTAAGACTGCCACACTAAACTACTGGAATCAGTTCAGCGGCGATTCCTTAAGTGCCAGGCGCTAAAGGATGATGGTATCTACCCTACAAGGGGCTTCGACCATTATACACTGCTCACGAAGTATGATGAACTGCCTCTTGCGAAAAGGAGAGAGATGCAATCCGTAAAATTTCTATTTAAGTTATTGAACAACATTATCGATTGTCCTTCTCTTTTACAAAGAATTTCCTTTCGTGTACCACGCCCTGAATCCAGACAGCGACTTGCCTTCAACTTGGACACCGCCCGATCCAACATACTATATCATAGTCCAATGTACTTTATGTGTAAGAACTTTAATTCCATTGGTGATACGTGTGACATTCACAACGATAATTTAACTTTTATTTGAAATCACATGCGCACGGTCGATGCCGGAGATTAAATGTTGAACATCGCTAAATTGATCTTTCTTCATTGTTTTCTATTGTATATATGTCATTTTACCCCGGCTACATGTCCTAAAAATTTCAGCCCTCTAGCTATACTGGAACATGCTTAATTAAAGGGGCGTTTCACTTTGAAAAGCGTTTCAATTTGATAAGCGTTTAATTTTTTCTGACTTTGCCCTCGCTTAAGAAGTCACTTCAATAATAAACCAAAGGAAACTGGCGTTAACGCAAAAATTTTGTCGTCGACGACTGTCTCGGACTGAACTAACCTGACAAGCACGTGGAGATGACAGTTGGCCGGTTTACCTCCCACTCCAAATTTTTGAGCGGGATTTATGTTGTCGCTTCTCTCCGGTTGTTATTATCGGACCCGTGCTTTTGGATGACACATTAAATGTGTCGACTGTCACTATTGACATCGACTGTCACTATTGAGGTCAATAGTGACAGTCGACACATTCAATGTGTCATCCAAAAGCACGGGTCTTTGTACCATGCTTTTGTTGTAAATTTGATATATTTTAATCTAAATTATGTGAACCATTTCTCATAATGTAACGTACAATGTGTGATATTTAATTATTGTGACCATTGTCGATTTTTGTTGTGTTTGATCCATGGATATGTCCTTTGTCTACTAACAAATAACACTGATGATGGCTACGGCCGAAAGCGCTCTGTTACGCTCTTCATGATTCCTTTTGGATTAAAATTTGCATGATATATAAAGATTAATAAAACTACGTAGGCTTTCACGGCCGGTATCATTAAAACTAAAGTTTTCCGGGCTGTTAGGCCGTGGTCGATTTTGGTTTACTCCAAAGCTTTCAACTGCAGCTGCGGCAGTCATCTTCAGTGGCGCTGTGGTCGCGGGCGAAGTGTACGATGTGGCGTCCGAGGTGGTACTGGCACAGAATAGCCAAGAATATTCTGTGGTACTGGTTCGGGCGACTGGAATTCCGACGTAGTTATGACTCACGGACGGACCGAGAACTGAACGGTGGTATCATCCCGTCGGGCCCCTTCGGTTCTGTTCAGTCAGGACTTCGATCTCTTGCGGGCCAAGAATCGGACTGGTTTTTCGTGGATCCCAGAAAGCAATCCATATCGCGTTTATATCTCGACTTTTTCGGTATATAATTACTGATTATATATAGTTTGCTCTACTGGCTATATACAGTTTAGTAAAAACTAGCAGTTTTTGTCTTACTTTCTTAGTCTTCGGGGACGGAACCCCGACTTTTTACCCTTAACCATGGGCGAGTCTGATGATGGCAATGTGTCCATCGCGTCTAGCTCATCGCAGCTAACCCCTGATGAAGCGATATGATATATGAGAAAACCCGTAAAATATACCGCCGTATGCAAAATTATTTAGAAAAATGCAAAACCTGCAGTTTCCTCATTGAGCCCTTACGCTCAATCACAAACAAATACCCTAAATCACTAATCATAGACCTGAATAGAGCCATAGACCACCTTAAGGCCGAACATGGCCTAGCAACATCCCGTAAAAAAGACGCAGCGAAGCCTAGAATTGATACAGGCAGAAAAAAAGCAAAAAAGGTTACATGCCAACAACTTTCGACCTTGAACGCCCAGGCCATGACCTCTACAGAGGCCATGGAGCATGAACCGACCGTAAAGACGCAAATTACGGCCGAAATCACCCCAAATGCGACAAAAATTGATAAGGAGCAATCTCAACCTTCTGTGCTCCTGATACCCGACCCGAATGACACCCCATTTAAAGTGCCCTTAAAAACCCTTGCGTTCAAGAGCCATGTCAGGGCAGTACAACTAGACGTCGGAAGGCAAATAGCCGTCCCGACTAGCAACAAATACACACCCCTATCAGACCTGGAAGACGACGCAGCGAGCGAAGCGTCATCAAGTAGATTAGGCAGTACAAGCAAGCCTCGAAGAGTCGCGGAGAAGCGATCTGCGAAACGTAAGGCCCATGTACTAGACAAATCGCCACCGATTAGTCAAATTAAGACCAAACCACCCCCGCCCATCGTGATACAGGGTAAATTCCACAACCACAAGGCATTACAGGAAGACCTTAAAAAACATCAGATCACTAAGTATACGCTCAAATATACGAAAAATACAGTGATCGTATATTGTGAGCAAGACAAAGATTGGGCATTCTTGAAGAGAAGCCTTGATCAAGACGGCGTTGAATACCATAGCTACGCCGAGAATAGCCAAAAAACGAAAGCCTTTGTTTTACGGGGATTAGACGGGGAAATATCCATCGCCGATGTAAAGCAGGAGCTCACGGATTTATATAATATCAACGCCAAGAGCATATATCGAATGAAACGAACGAGAGTGCCCTTGTACCTTGTAGTGCTCGATACTCGATAAATGGCTAAACCAAGAGTGCCGTATAATACTCGATGTAAGAGTCACTTGGGAAAATAGGCTCTCTGAAAAACCTATTATGCAATGTAAGCGTTGCCAAGGACTCGGACATGCAGCAACATACTGCCGCAGAAACATAAAGTGCTCTAAGTGTGCAGGCCCTCATGAAATCATGGAGTGCACGGCCACTATAATCAAATGCGTAAACTGCGGTGGAGGGCACCGCTCTATAAGCACTGAGTGCCCAGTGTACAGTTATAAGCTTAATTTGCTAGCACCCCCCAAGCAAAAACAAACATACGTGCCTGCACCACCCCCAGCTAAACCGGCGTGGCAAAATAGCCAAAATAACGAACGAGCTGGCCAGCGAAGAGGTCAGGGCCCGAGCAAGGGCCAACATCAAGTACGGGAAGAAGAACAACCCAGAAGGAAGCCCTACGAGGAGCCCTTCCCAGATACCCTCGGAAGAAAACACCCCCAGAACCGCAATATGCAACAAAATACAAATGTAAGTGCAACCAATTTTGCTGCAAACCTGCCTATAAATTTAAACACAAATTCTAATGCAAATTTAAATCCAAATTTAAACAGCAATTTTAATTCTGATTTTCATAAGCTATCGAACACTATCAACGAAATAAACTCGCTTGTAAACATTAGCGAGCTATTTTTCGCTTTAGACGAATTTTTATCAATGATAAAATCATGCAACGGCGATAAAATCGCCATCGTGCAAGCAACTGTGAGATTTTTCACAGAGGAAATAGGAAAATACAACATATAAAATGTTTTTCTTATGTTTGAAGTGTGTAGTTGGAATTGCAACTCAATCAGACACAAATTGGGCGAGTTTAAACATTTTGTGCATGATAATCCTTTCTCGGTTATTTTTTTATTGGAAACCCGCATCGACCCATGGATGGTTTTGAAGATTCGGGGTTATCAGATTGAGAGATCTGATAGGCCCAATCAGCGCGGAGGAGGCGTGGCCTGTCTAGTGAGTAGGTCGGTCCCCTTTAAAAGGGTCCGAAATATTCGCTCGGCAGCAGAACACGTTTGTATCGAGACCGAGAACGGTCTGCGTATCACGGGAGCTTACGTCCCTCCGCACGTCCCTTTTACCCGAGATGACTTTTTGGCTTTCCTACCGGACAACAAGAGGTCCCTGTTGATTGGTGATCTGAACGCTAGGCACGTAGTGTGGGGCGCCGGATCAACAAACGCCAGGGGCCAAATGATGTACCAAGCAATTGAAAATAACCCAGATCTCCTATTTCACCGCTCCGAAATTCCAACTTTCCACCCTGCTTGGACAGCTGCCCCCTTCTACCTGTACGTTGCTATTACGAAGGGAATCGCCGACGTTCCGCCGCTCAAGGCGCTAAACGAGCTGAATTCTGATCACCTCCCAATCGTGATTAGCCTTGAACCAAGGCGGCCACAGACCTGTGAGATGAAAGTCTCATACAGGAATCTCGATTGGGGGGAGTTCAGGCGAAAGCTTAATGAGGCAACGACGATCCCGGAGCAAATAGATAGCGTCCAGGAACTAGAGGCCCAAGTCCAGTCATTCACCACAAATATCCAGCGTATCCGAGATACATTAGTTCACTCTGTCAGGAAAGAGCGCCCGACAGATTCCCTCCCGGAAAACATCCTTACCCAAATCAGGGAACGGAACGCCATTAGGCGTAGATGGCAAAGGTATCACGCCAGAATCGATCAGGTACGAGTAAATGAGCTTACCAACAATATTAAAATTCAAATTAGTGAATACAGAACCGATAAGTGGATGCAATATGTAAATTCCCTGAACGTGCAAGACGGCTCTCTGTGGAGCTTGGCCAGGAAGGTCAGAGGACCCTCTGCAGCCATTCCGGCTATCCGGCACAAAAATACAGATGTCATAGGTGACCAAGGCAAAGCAGAGGCCTTCGCTGACTTCTTGGAGGGGCTCCACGGAGAGACGCCTGACTCAATCCCTGAGCACGCACATATTGCCAATACTTGCTTGTCACCCCGAGGGAAATCAGAGCCACTCTTAAACAATTACCGCAAAATAAAGCTGGTAACGATACCTTGCCATACCTGGTACTTCGGAATCTTCCGAACAAATACTTAATACATTTCATGCACATTGTAAACGCCATCATTCGCCTACAGCATTTCCCATCCTCTTGGAAACATGCCGAGATCATTATGATCCACAAGCCAGGCAAAGATCCGAGGCTAACCGGTTCTTATAGACCGATTTCCCTGCTCCCCACCATGGCAAAGGTGGCGGAAAAGCTACTCTTGTCCAGGATAAGTGGTGCAGCCGAGGGAGTCGGTGTACTGCCCAATGAGCAGTTCGGCTTTAGAGCCGGACATAGCACGCTCATGTCTGCGGCGAAAATCGCATATGATACCATGCAGGGCTTTAACCGTGGCCAGAGCACTGCACTTCTTCTCCTGGACATTGAGAGGGCGTTTGACAGGGTGTGGCATGACGGCTTACTGTTTAAGTTGCATGTGGAACTTGGCTTTCCACTGCATCTGACAGCGCTGACCCAGTCATACCTTGCTGGGCGCACACTCTCAGTACGCATTAACAGGGCAAGTTCATCTATAAGACCGTTAAAAGCTGGCGTCCCGCAGGGCACTGTCTTGTCCCCCCAGCTATTTAACTACTACATAGCAAATATCCCCTCCTGCCAAAACACCTCCCTAATGCTCTACGCTGATGACACAGCAGTGTATTCACAATCCCGCATCGCACAGGCGGCTAAACTAAAACTACTAGACCACCTAGACATCCTTCTCCCGTACTACGAGAGATGGAAAATCAACTTAAACGTACCTAAGACAGAACTTACGATACTAACAAAAAAGTGGACAAACATTGACATCACGCCACTTACAATACATGGTACTAACGTTGACGTGAAAGACAAGGTTAAATACCTAGGAATAGTACTAGACAAACGACTAAACTTTACAGGACAAATAACTGACATACGAAGAAAAAACGCAATAGTTCACAAAAGCCTAAACATGCTCATTAGGCCAAGATCATTTCTGAGTCCTGGTAACAAGGTACATATATATAGAGCAATTATTAGTCCGACACTATTGTATGGGGCCCCTGTATGGTGCTCTGTGGCAAATACACATAAAAAGGCAATGCAAATAATGCAAAATCGCTACCTGAGAGCGGCTTTCTCTGCGAGCCGTTATACTAGAATCGTGGATTTGTACTCTTGGGCAAATCTCGACACCGTCGAAGAGTATATAGACAAAGTGTCCTGCAAGTTCTACGGTTCTGGTATACGCGGCTCGGCACCGACGGCCGACATAGCAAGCGAACGTTATGACCCACAGAGAAGACCAAAACATGGACCCATACATAGACTGACATCTTTATTTTACCAGGACCCAAGATCGCCCGAGACAGAGCACTAAATCTTAGACAACAAACATGTCCCCATACTTCCTACATAACGCAAAGTGTGGGAACGTAAACGAAGACTAGACCAAGTGAGGGATCGCAATCCGACAAAAGTACGGGTACACAGCACAAATACGCACCCATACTTCTTGCATTAACAAAAGTATGGGCAGACAATGAACACGAGACGACGAATAAGACACCCCCATGACCCTTGCTAAAGACAAGACACCCCACAGACGCACTGACCAGACGTCTTGCAATTCCGCTGGAAAGTGATCTTGGCGAAATTCGCCTAATTTCTGTCTCTGATTGGCTGGGCGACGCCTAATACGCAATCCTCCAACTGCACAACCCTCACGATAGGGCAAAACCTGCCCCCAGCTGAAACCAAAGTAACGTGAAAGAGGTTTTTTTCTGTTGTATTTTCCTCTGTTTCTCACCTGTACATATTTAAGCTCGGAAAACAAGCATGCAAAAACTGGAGCCACTGGCAACGATCACGGATACTAGGCTTGAAGGGAAGGAATCCCATGGAAGCATATTGCAGCAAAATTGGGAGGCACATAGGGTATAGGCATTAGATAGGCGAGTAGCACTAGGCACGAGTGGCGAGTGCGCCCCTACAAAACACGCTTTACAAGCGTGTAAGGCGGCGCTAACCACACAAAGTGCGATCTATGCTTGTACACAGGCCACATAAAATGTTAATTTTTTGAATAAATGTTGTGATGATGATGATGTTCAGTCTTGGCTTCGTTGTTGTTTGGTCCAATATATTGTGCCATATTCTGTTCGTTTGTAGCCCTTCTTCTTTTCGATTGAAATTGTCCTTTTGTTTGTGAATTTCTATGGCTTCTCTATGTAGTCTGGTCGAGAAATGCCTGGCTGAGGATAAAATCTCAGTTTCTTCAAACAGAATCCGATGATTGTCTTCTCGGGCATGTTCTGCAACCGCTGATTTATCTGTCTGTCTTAGGCGGCATGACCTTTTGTGTTCAGTCAGACGCGTGTTTGTGCTTCGTTTTGTCGTTCCGATGTATACAGCTCCACACGAGCAAGGAATTCTGTATACTCCGGCGGAAGAAAGAGGGTCTCTTGGATCTTTGGCCGAGCGGAGAATTTCTTGGACTTTTGTAGTGGGCTTGAAAACCGGCTTGATGTTGTGCTTTCCTAATAGTCTGCCAATGCGGTCGGTAACTCCTGTTATAAAGGGCAATATGGCAATCCCGTTTGGTGTCTCTTGTCGTGTGTCCTGATTGTTTGGTCTCCTCGGTCTTTTTGCCCGTTCGATGTCCTGGGGACGATACCCATTGGCCTGGAGCACTCTGTCCAGATGTGCTAGTTCTTGCGGAAGATGTTGCGGCTCACAGATCAGTTTTACTCTTTCCACCAATGTTTTAATAACCGTTCGTTTCTGTCTCGGATGATGATTAGACTCGTTCTGCAGATAACGATCTGTATGTGTGTGTGGCTTTGCGGTACACAGTGTGCCCCAAGGATAGATCATCTTTCCTTGATACTAGAACGTCCAGGAACGGGAGCTGTTTTTCACGTTCAATTTCCATCGTAAACTGAATTTTAGGGTGGAAGCTATTCAGGTGCCGTAGAAACATACCCAGCTCTTCTTCTCCATGGTTCCAGATCACGAACGTATCATCCACATACCGAAGCCAACAGGAAGGACGGTTTTTAGCAGTTCTTAGTGCCAAGTCCTCAAATTGTTCCATATAAAAATTAGCGACAACCGGGGTGATTGGACTTCCCATGGCTACGCCATCTTTCTGCTCATAGAAAGTGTGATTCCATTGGAAATACGTCGTTGTGAGGCAATGGTGGAATAGGGCAGATATGTCTTCAGGAAATCTTTTTCTTATTTCATACAAAGTTAGGTCTAAAGGAACGTTCGTAAACAGCGAAACAACGTCGAAACTGACTAGGACATCTTCAGGTTTCAGAGTGATGTCTTTTAGCTTTTCCACAAAGTGTGTCGAGTCCCGAACGAATGATTGCGTTTGCCAATATAAGTATGACCGATAAATACCGGGCTCGTATGTCGGTGAACCAATGGCGCTTACAATTGGCCTCAGTGGAACGTCAGGTTTGTGGATCTTCGGAAAGCTTTGGAGTAAACCAAAATCGACCACGGCCTAACAGCTCGGAAAACTTTAGTTTTATATAATGATTGTTTCATTACTAAAGCAAGTAAGCCCAGCAGCGTAACTAGCCACCTGACCTGGGGGGAGCCTAGGGTGGGCCTGTTATTGTGATATGGATAAAAAATTAAAGTCAGCCTTTTCCTGGGGCGGCTAGCAATGTCTGGGAGGGGCCCGGCCCCCTAGGCCCCCCTGTAGTTACGCCGCTGCCTGCCTTACTAGGCGGGAGTACCCACATTCTAATTATTGGTTAAAGTCGGGATGCCGCTATAAATCAACATATTTTGACGACAGGCACTCAGTAGCGTAGAGATATACGAGCTTTTGGCTTTAGTAATCAACCGCTTATTTATTTGCTCTATTCATTTAAACTGACTTTAAAAATATTATACACTTTTTGTGTCACTTCGGGTGACATGATCTCAACCCCGCAAAATCGGTAAACATAAATTAATAACAATTAATTTGTTATATTGTGACAGATGTAAATCATAAGTTTTTTAAATTTAAAAATTGTGTCAGGCATTTTCAATACATAGGATGCTTGCGTAAGGTGTGAGATCCGTGAATTTTTTTTCACTTCATGCAATGCCCTCCGCTCGCTTCGCTTCCTCCGAGGCGCAACCAAACGAAACTAATCCAAAACTAACCCAAGGCATGCCCAAAATTTAGAAACAACAAATATAACCTTAAAAAAGCATGTTTTGTCAACGCCGTATCAGAAACACAGCATGCCCAGGACTCGTCAGACGGTAGTACTCATTAGGATCCTTAAAAATAAAATATATGCACACGGACTATTGGTTTTCTGACATTAGCGAGACAGCGATATAGATCTCTGGCCCTTCAAATTTTCGCAAGCAATAATTAAACTTCTGCTGCAGAATCGCCCTTTACAGGTTCGTAATTTAATACTCAACTTGGAACGAAAAAATGTCATGCATTAATATTTAGATGATAAGATAACATCAGTAGATATCGTAAGGGAAAACCCGTCCAGGATATAACTGGCACGATACCCGAAGGAAAGCATTAAACGAAAATGGAGTCGGTTTTTCATATATGTTTATGGCATTTCTCGAATATTAAGGGCTAACATTACTTCGGTTTGAAACGTGTTAGCTGTTTCAATAAATTTTAGCATCTAATAAAGCATGCGAAATTGCTGTAGTTTGTTCCTAAGATGCCATTTGTATGGAAAGAGCAGGACATTTTATTGAGTTATGCTAACAATGGCGTGTGATAATAAGGTGTATTGAACATAAATGATTGTAAATAAGGGCATATGATTAATGTTTGCACGGCTTTATGAAATCCTTGAACTTTGTGCATAGTTAGGTGATGCTATGTTGCGATTTATTGTTGAATAGCTATAAAGGATGTGCCAAACTTGATGACGTATTAGAACAGTCTAGAGATAGAGAACGAAAATAAGTTAAGAATTTGATATTTTAACGGTGGCTATAGGCAGGTGATGGTTGTCTTCTAAAAATATGTGGTTTCCACTACTAGCTTTATTGTAAACATTATTAAAGGATTTTTAAGTTGAGAAAATGTTTCTCTTTACCTCTTGTCAAAATATTCCATTATTAACCTTCATTAATGACATCGATCATAATGAACGAATAGAGACGTGATACATAAAAATCATAACACAAATTGATAGATATCAAGCAGATATACATGACAGGGCGACTACAGCTAAGGAAAAAGCAAACATGTTTGCCGAAATGTCTTCATCGCACTCTACCTTGAACGTCCCCCAAGGCAAGGATCTCCCCATCATATCCAACATCGACACTACCATGGCAGAAATTAAGCTTCGCCACTGTGATATTCGTAAATCCTCAAAGAACTAGATACGCAAAAGGCATCAGGACCGGATAAAATACCTGCCATTGTGTTAAATATCTGCGCCAACGAACCAACACCCATTCCTTCCAGAAGGGGATATACCCATCTTCATGGACAGTCGTTCAAGTGCAACATGTACCAAAAAATGGTAAGAAAACCACGCCCTCAAACTATCGCCCATTTGCCTGGCTTCCAATAATCTCTAAATTCATGGAGCGTGTAGTCAATCAATAACTACTCAAGTAACTCGAGACCAACAGAAAAATTAGCGATAACCAATACGGCCTCCGCGAACAGAGATCGAACTACGGAAAATCTCGAGCTATTGCGTTGGATATGCGAATGTATTTAACAGAGTTTGGTATTGCGGATTGCTCATCAAACTGCCGTCCTACGGACTGCTAATGTCTTTCTGCAGTTGATGGAGACATCTCACCATTCACCGTTAATGCGGGAGTGCCTCAGGGCGCAATACTTTCCCCAACTCTATTCCTCATCTATATTAATGACGTGCTGACCGAAACCAATAATCCTGTTTACCGCTTTGCAGATGACAGTACCCTTGTCTCCCAATTTAGATCAGAAAAACCTTTACCAACGACCGAGACTTATCAACGCGGACAGAGGCAGATTAGAACAATTAATTAAGATCTGGAGAAAGTCCGAACCTGGGGAGACAGGAATTTGGTCCAGTTCAATACAGCAAAAAACCGAGCAGCCACGTTTACCAAGAAAGCCAATACGGCAGGCCCTGGTATCATTATGGCAAGACCGACCATTCCTTCATTCTCGTCAATCGGACTACCGGGTGTCTCGGTCAACAGCGATATCAGCAGCTGCTCTTGCTCTACAAAACGCAAATAAGATCGTGCTTAGAATATTGATCACACATCTGGGGTGCCGCACCTAAGCACACCCTAAAGCTGCTGGATTCCATTCAGAAGAGAGCTGTGCGTCTCGTCGGCGACCTGGAGTTGACCCGGGATCTGGATAATCTGGAACATCGCAGACATATGGCCGAGATATCCTTGTTTTACAGATATTTCCACGTCAGATTTTCCCAGGATTTGGCCCACATCATCCCTCTCCCAGCAACGCCTGCTAGACGGCAAGAGCGCACCCGTTCGTTGTACAACTGAAAACATCTAGAACATCGCTTTACAAGGAATGCTTCGTCTGGTGCACTGCATTACTCTGGAATTCACTCCCGGAATTATAACCTGCAACTATTCAAGAACCGTGCCAATCAACATCTTCGCGCACGCACCGTTCGTCGAGTGCCACAGGTGTTCACGCTTTCAAATCTAACGATTTAATTTTGAACAATTTCAACATTTCCCGCCACTGTGCTCATATTTCAAGAAACCTTAAAAGCTCGGCGATACTACTCACGCCATCTCTTGTTACAACTTTTATCCACTGCATCAAACAGTCTAGAAAGCTAAAAGCAAAGCGGCCTCAAAAGACATCTGGCCAATCACAGCGCTTTCTACAGAAAAGGCGCTGAACCCCGGCGATATTCCTAGCGGCATCTGTTGTAACAACGTTTACTTATCTGAACCCGGCGCGTATCCTACACCGAGCCGACCAATCACAGCGCTAGCCTACAGGATAGCCACTTTACCCAACCTAAAACTTCCTAGCATTATAGCTAGGAAGTTTTAGGATTATCTAATGGTCCCTAAAATTCCGATCTTTAATAATCGAATTTCATGAGAAGCATTTAAAGATCCTTTACACAAATAGTGCACTATGTAAAAATCGACCTCTCCTATTGGTCGATCCATCTCGTATTACGATATGTCTGCGTGATGCAATCGATTTCTGTCAAGAGCTCTCGTGGTGTAGAGGTTTATACAGCTGGGTCTCACCTGGACGGCCGAGGTTCGAACCCCGTTGCCATTTTTTATTTTTTTCTTTAAGATTATGTTTCTAAACAGTTTTTTTCGTGATTTTGGGTATGTCTTGGGTTAGTTTGGGTTAGCACCTGGTTAGTTTCCTTTTCTTGAGCCCCCGTAGCGAACGAAGCGAGCGGAGGGCCATGCGGATCGACCAATAGGAAAGGCCGATTTTTATATAGTGCACTATTTGTGTAAAGGATCTTATAATGCTCATGAGAACTAGTCAGCAGATTTCACCCAGATTTATGTTAGAATTCATAATATTAATTTAGACAACCCCGGTCATGCTAAGTTTATTACACAATATCTCTATATTTACATTATTGCCCTTTCTATTTCGGGAGGATGTAGATTATCCCGCCAGAAGGGGCGGTGAAAATTCCTTCGAGTTGATCTAGTTCATACGTTCTAGTAATAAGTCGCATCTTAAATCTCAACCTAATAGCACGCGCTAAGGGCGCTCTTCCCGCCGGCATGGTGCCAACTCGCCATGCCGGGCAAGTTTTCACGTTTTGAGACTTCATAATCCCTCTCAAGTGAATTGTGGTATCCAGCCATGCTCGTCGTGGTCTCGAGCATACAAGTAAGGTATTTATCGGCACCCTGTCTGCCATTATCTTCAATTTCAGTATGACGCCGCTGTACTGGCGTCCTCATTGGTCATGTTCATGGGAGTTCTGCAATCGAGTCTTGTCTCGAACCCCAAGTAATCGAGTCTTGTCTCGAAACCCAAGTAAGTAAATTCACACGTTTACATTCAAATTCTCTCAAACGCGGTACCATCGCTGTACTAGCGTTCCCAGTGGTCTTGTCCATGGGTTTTTAACATTCTCTATTCTCTATCAGAGAACAACACTGGATTGCTATACTCTGGCCTTATTCTCATATAAGGACTACCCGGCACTTGTCTGCCAGTATTCTCAAGATCTCATAAATGCTATATTCCCTACGCGGATTTCAGCTTACCTATGCTACCTGTATAGCATGTTTTACAATCATTTTTGCGTGTATAAAGAACCGCATTCCACAAGGCGTCCATGTCACTTTAGAACTAGCCCCTATGGTTAATTACAATGCCTACGAGCACATCTCTATTTGTTTAGAAAATCGACCAAGATCGAATTTGAATCAACAGGGTCTCCCTTTAGTGTGTATGTCACTGTCATAGAAAAAAATTTTCTTAATAAATAGATATCTCAAAAATCTTCGCTATGCTTTTTCAATGATATCATCAAATATTGGGTAAAAATATTAACAACAATTACACAATTAATAGATCATTTTATCAATGTCCGTCCAAAGTCATCAATGCACAGTTAACGTCATTGTCCGTAACATATATCTTTAATATAAGGATGTCGATAAATATAAATAATACATTATGTAGGTATGTTCTATACATGTAAAATTTTACTAAAACTTTTGCTTTACCACTTATAATACAACCAGGTCAGGCAATTGTTCCCCTCGTGTGGAAAAGGGAATAAATTGCATCAAACGTTACCCTGAAGAGACCGAACTTTTATATTTAAGTGTTACGTGGTCTGTATGTTGAATGTACCGTGTCAAAACTTAAACGATCATAAATCATTTTGAAAATATCAGCTTTACCGGTAATTTTTGTAATCTCTATTTAAATTTTACCTTGCTTTCTCGCTGGTTGTTTACGGAAGACATTTTGGGTATAATTTTGCGATGGACAAATTTAAAAATTAAAAGAGAAAGGATAAAATATACAAGGAGTACTGTAACGCTCAATTACCCAAAATACAAACCCAATTCACATAAATCCCCAAATTCCCAATCGGGTACAGCCTTTACTGCAGGCAATAATGGCGTCCCTCAGCTTTTAGACAGTGGAGAAGCGTCGTGGTGAGTTATAATGCCTGAGCGTCACGCGGTTAACTTTTCGCCAGGCCCTGATGCTGGATCTTCAGTGAGATTCGACCAATAACCACGAATTGTTCTCCTCCCCGCTGTAACCTATTGAGAAAACTTGGAAGGGGAAACAAAAAAAATACCACCCCAATTAAGCAACAATAACAAGTGTATATTCTGTATTGGTGACTATACTTTTGAATTAGATAAGAAAAAATGTTGCTACAGAAAGACTATTTTGTATATATATACAGTATGTCCGGCGATCGGGTAGACAAGAGGACAAATGGACCAAAAATTGCATTTGTCGATAAAAAGGCATTCTTCATAAAAAATTTTGCTTGTTAAAAAAATATGATTGTCGTTGAGAAAAAGTTGTTTTTTTATACAGGGTGACCAAAAAGTTGAATATTCAATTTTTTTAGAGAAATTTAATAACCTTATTTTTCAGTTTTCAGCAAAATACTACTTAAGAAATGCGCTTTAAATCATTTTTTTACGGGTACGTTGAAAACCGTTCATAAAATGTTTCAATAACGTATCTGTATGAAGAATCGCCATTAGCATAACATTGGATTAAATGTATTCGTTATGCCATTAGCATAACATTGGATTAAATGTATTCGTTGCTCCGTTGTTAACATTATAAATGAAATACCATTAAAAATTACCGACTTTAATGATGCTTTGCTTGACACTGTCACGTACACAACTTGTCAGTGAAGGAAATTTGGTGAAATGCAAATTTTACAAAGAAACTTCTTTTTATCCAAAGTTGATGAAAATCGACATCTGAAAAAATGAGATGATTTGAACTAAATTTCGTCCTCACACCTTTTCTTTCAGCTGCTGGGTGAGGTCCTTTCATCTTTCTATTGCCTTCCTTGGCCCACTCTTGTTCTCTTCCGACCCCGATGCTATTAGGAAACGAGGGCTAGGGGTTTTCACTTTTCATTGCCATTCACACTCACGCACTCTTGCCCTACTACACGAACACACTTGCACACACATTTGCACTACACAGAACTCAAACGGATTGGAAACTGCTTACGACAAACTTGCTACGAATTTGGACCGGGGCAACCCCCCAACAGATAAAAATCATGGAAGGTACAAATAGTGAAAAATCGTTTACGGTGCAGGGGGTCGGATCCCCAGTACCGGTCGGTGGAGTGAGTGAGCGGGCAGGCTCCCCCCGACCATCAGCCAGCGACTGCTTCGAGTCCGCGGTGGTGAACCAGGCCGCGGATTCTGGTAATGCTACTGGAGCTTCAACTCCTTGGAAGTGGCCTGATTACTCAGGTAAAATGGATCTCTTTGCGAGACGCAATTCGCTGGGGAGGTCGCCACCTCAATCTAGAAGAGGTTCTGTAAGTTCGGTGTTCAGTGAGGCGGGCTCGGCCAAAAGAAGGCGAGATGCCAACGAAGATGACCAGCAACAAGAACTACAGGAACTTAAGGATATGCTAGAAAAGCTGGAAAGGTTGGCAAAGGACATGCAGACTCTAGTCAAAGCAATTCCGAATACGAAAAACGACATTAAAAAAGCCATCGGCAGCGTGGCCCAGCAAGTCGAAGTTATAAACAGGAAATGTAGAGAGTGGGAAACCTAGCCCCGAGAAGTAAAATTCCCTAAAGTCTCAAGCAAGCAAACGGCGGACATAGGAACACAGACTTTACCGATAAATCAGTTAGAGTTGATGGAGCTGGAGGCCGAGAAAAACGCTATCACAAAATCCAAAAAGCGGTTGAAGACGGCAAGGAATATATGGACATTGCTAAAATTATAGATATGGAGTGGCCGGAAGGGGCCTTTAGAGCCGTAGAGGAAAATGAACGTAATCCCTTTAAATCCAGTAATAAAGAAGCCGTGGCAATCGTAATGAATCCAAAAGAAGAAGGAGAAACGGGTATCGCGCGAAACGCATTCGATAGGCACCCCGAGATTAGAGATATCGTGGAGGATGGGATGACTGAAGGCAATATAGAATACATAATAAACGAGACAAGGACTAGTAAAAGAGGCAACGACCAAAGAAGTAAAAAGGTCGTATACATTTTACCATATATAGTGGACAAAAACGGTGTAAACGATATGCAAGGAGTCTATGAATTACTAGAGTCGTTAAAAATAAAAGCAATCACAAATGGACAATTGAATCTCTCTCTAGTAACCCCTGAAGGGTTAAATAGAGCATATGTCCGGAAATTAGCTGAATTTGTAATGTATGGCAGCGGTATCTTCATAGAATATACCAAGCCACCGGGACTAGCAAAAAGATTTGGTAAACGAGAGGCCGTACCAACAACAAAGGAGAGACCACTAGAAAAGAAGAGGGAAACTGTAGTTGTGAAGGCCGGGGAGCAAAATTATGTAGAAATACTTAAATCAATCAAGGAAAAGGTAGACGTAGATAAGATGGGCATTAAAGTCGGTAGTCTTAAGAAAACGGCAGGAGGGGACCTATTAATTACTGTAGAGGGAGAAAATATGGCGGAATCACTTGGGGGCGAAATTAGGAAACAGATGGAAGGAACAGCGGTAATAGTAAGAAAAGATACAAAAACTCTTCATGTGTCCGAAATCGACGCGGTTACTACAAAGGAAGAGGTAGCAGCTGCCCTGGAGAAAGCGACCGTTTCAGTAAACGGAGGGGAATTTAGTGTAGGAAATCTGAGGCCGATGAGGAACGGAAATCAAGCGGTCACAATATCGGCATCAAAATTGATTGCAGAGTACTTGTTAAGGGAAGGAAGGATCAGAATTGGCTGGACTGTGTGCAGAGTAAGAGAAAGGATATTTATCCAAAGGTGCCTCAAATGTCTTGAAATCGGACACAGCGCACAGAAATGTACAGGCCCAGACCGCACTGGCCAGTGCTTTAACTGCGGAAAACAAGGACACCAGGCAAAAGACTGTAAAAGCCCATCCTTTTGTGAAAAGTGCAACAAGGAGGGACATAGGCCGGACTCGACAAAGTGCCCTCTTTTTAGAGACGCTATAGAGAACAGAAGGACAAGAGACAAACCTCTCTACCAAGATCCAAAACAAACCCCACATCATTAAGAACAGTATCAAAATAATACAGGCAAACCTGATGAGGTCAGGGAATAGCCACGATGCCGTGAATGTGGTCGCGATGGAAAAAGGAGTGGACATTATAATGGTGAGTGAACCAAATAGAAAGCGTATAGCAGGCGAAAGTTGCCTAAAGGACAAGAGAGAGGACGTGGCAGTACTGGTTAGAAACAAAAGAATTGAAGTGGAAAAAGTTATATCAGCAGAAGGTTACATATGTATACATCTAAAGAAATGTCATATATACTGCTGTTATATCTCCCCAAATATCAGCCTGGATGAATTCAAGAAAAGAGTGGATAACATAATGGAAGACATTAGAGGAAAAGATAAGGATACCATGGTTCTGGGGGACTTAAATGTTAAATCTCCTCAGTGGGGGTCACACATAGCAGATCCTAGGGGAGAGTATTTTGCAGAATGACTTGCGGCCACAGATATGGTTGTCCTCAATATAGGGAAAATACCAACATTTTTCAGGGGTAATACCGAATCCTTCATTGATGTTTCATGCTCCTCACAGAAGATATCCAAAACTATCAAGAATTGGCAGGTGCTAGAAGAAGAATCCCTTAGCGACCACCGCTTTATCTATTTCGAAATGACTGATACTGGAGCCCAGCGGCCGAGCTTGGAGAGAGTAAAAGTAGAAACTGACTGGAAAGCGTTTAAGAACATATTGGAATGGAAAACAACGGGAATGGACAAAGAAAGGGAATATACCCCCGATATATGCACTAGAATTATAAAAGAAGCATATAGAGCCAGCCAAATCCGTCGAAATAGAGGGAAAATGTGGGTACCTTACTGGTGGAACAACGAAATTGAAGAGCAAAGAAGAACTTGTATCCAAAAAAGAAGGGAACTAACAAGGGCCAACAAACGAAACAAAAATGCCAATAATAGAAGTGAAAAAGAACAGGATGAATATCAACAAGCCAGAAAACAACTGCGTAAGCTTATAAACCTATCCAAAAGAATGCATTGGCAAGAACTATGTGATGAACTCGACAATGACATATGGGGTCATGGTTATAAAATAATAACAAAACGAATTATAAGTCAAATGCCAGTATCTCTAACAATTGAGAAAAAAATAGAAATAGCCCAACAGTTATTTCCACAGAAGGCTGAAGAGGTAGTGATGCAAGCGGCCACTGCAAACGTAGAGTTGTTTTCTATAACAGATCTGAAGAAAGCAGCTGAATGCATGAAGGGCGGAAAGGCACCGGGCCTCGATGGGATACCACCCGAAATAATGAAGGAAGTAGTAAAAATAGCCCCACATTGGATTCTAGAAGTTATTAACAAACTAGTCATCGTGCAAGAATTCCCAGATGATTGGAAAATAGCGAAGCTAATCCTTTTATTGAAAGGAAAGGTAGGGTTAGAGTGTGCATCAGGTTTTAGGCCGATCTGCTTACTAAACACCATAAGCAAACTCTTCGAACTGCTTATACGTGACAAATTGGAAAAAGACATAGAAGAAGGAAAAGGATTGTCAAACCACCAGTTCGGTTTCAGAAAAGGAAATTCTACAGTGCAGGCCATTCAAGAAGTTATGAAAATCAGCGGTCAAACAAAAGATGGATGGTGCGTGCTAGTGACATTGGATGTTAAAGACGCTTTTAACACGGCATCATGGGCGGAGATATTGAGAGAGCTACAGAGGAGAGGTATTTCACTGTATCTGATCAATCTGGTGACGTTGTACTTCAAGGGTAGGAAAATTAGGTTAAGTAAGGACGCGGAAATGGAAGTGAGCGCAGGAGTTCCTCAGGGGTCGGTCCTGGGTCCCGTGTTGTGGAACATCTTGTATGATCCAGTCTTAGAAATGGAACTTACAGAGGGAGCAACGTCTGTCGGATTTGCAGATGATTTAGCTTTAATCGTAACAGCAGGCGACGAAGACGAACTAGCGTTCAGAGTAAACGAATCATTAAGACGTATCTCCGTCTGGATGGAAAAACATGACCTTGAATTGGCCCCTCACAAAACGGAGGCAATCATTTTAAAAGGGCGGAGGAAAAGAAATCATATACGATTTACTATTCAAGATAACATAATTGCACCTGGCAAAAGCCTGTGTTATCTGGGGATCAAGATAGGGGAAAACGGAACTTTCGGAGCCCACTTCAAGTACGTTACGGAAAAGGCGGAGGCAAAAGCATCAGCTCTAGCCAGAATTGTGCCAAACGTGGGGGGTCCAAGAACCTACAAAAGGCAGGTGCTATGTGGGGTAATCTACTCAGTCTTACTGTATGGAGCTCCAATATGGTACACGGCTCTCCAGAGAAAGGCCTTCAAGACCAGGTTTGAAAGAGTGCAACGTAAGATGTTAATAAGGGTAATCTGTGCGTATAGGACCGTATCCACGAAAGCACTACAAGTGGTAGCTGGGGAAATCCCTATACACCTTCTGGTGCAAGAGAGACAAAGGGTATTTCAAAATAAAATTAACAGAAATTCGGTAAGAGAGGATATAATCAAACAATGGCAACGGGAATGGGAAGAAAATGAATCTGTGGGGCAATGAACGAAAGTAATTATTCCGAATATACAGGCGTGGCTCCACTGTAAACATAGAAACGTGGACTATTTCATGACACAAGTGCTCACAGGACATGGCAGGTTTAGAGTTTACGCAAAGAGGATGGGAAAAATGGAGGAAGACAGATGCCCGTATTGTGGTGAAATAGATACCGTAGAACATACGTTCTTCCACTGTCCAAAGTGGGAAAGGGAAAGACAGGAAGCTAATAGAGCTCTGGGAGTTATACACACCGTCCAAAATTTAATAGAGACAATAATAGCAACAAAAAGGAATTGGGATACAGTAAAGGGATTATGCAAATCAATAATGAAGGAGAAGGAAACCGAGGAGAGAGGAAGATAGGAGTGTGTTAAGGCAACTATCGTTTGAGGTTATGCTTACTAAGCGACTCCAAACGACTAGTGAAGGAGGCAAGGGGAAAGGGTTTAGTCGGTCGGTGACTACTGGAGATAGCGCCAACCCGACACTATCCGGGCAACTTAGATCGCTATGTGCCAAGCTCGGATGTCTGATAGCAGATTCCTAAACCCCCATAAAAAAAAACTACTACTACTACTACTACTACTACTATAACTTCTACCCAAACTAACTCATTTTTACATCTTAAATAGGTGTTGTCAAATTTTCCTTCATAGTGAGATCGCCACTATCCTTTTCTTTTAATTCTTATTACTATTCACCATTACATTGCAAATCTATTTGCTAAACTGTATATTATATGGCAATCATTTAAATAAATAATCAACTATTCAAATGAATCAACAAGTGAACCAGTAAATCAATTCAGTTCAACAAAATCATAAGTGTACTATCACCATGGCATTACAAATGCAACAATTATTATTGTAGGCAAATCTATTACCTACTTTGTTTTGTATTTGCTAAACATTATATTATATAGCAATCATTTAAATAAATAATCAAATATTCAAATGAATCAACAACTGAACCAGTAAATCAATTCAATCCAACAAAATCATAAGTGTGTCACTATGACATTACAAATTCAACAATTATTACATCAGTTTTGTATTAGAGGCAACATCCTCTATAATTTGTACCTAACATTCGTTCTCAATTAAGTTAAATACCGTCAAAACTATGATTCCAAATAACTTGCATCAGCCCTAAACGCTTTGACTTTAATATTAGCACTTTAATTTTTAAGGTGCACGGCTCTGACGTCGGCTGAAATTTTAAAATTATTAGCAAAACAAACCAATAGCCTATATCTTACTACTAATACTAAATTATAAGATCTCGTATCTTGACGGCTGCATCTCTCGAACGAATCGGTGAAATTTAGATTATTTATTAATCATTCATCGAGACATCTCTCGATAGTCCAGACTTCCAGACCTTAATATAGTATAGAAAAATATTTCATTCAAGGTCCACACAAAGCGACTAACAGCCACCCACATAACATAACAGCTGTATGTGCTATAAGGCCAAGTCAATGCTTGTACCTAAATTAATACTGTTCGCCAAATTGTCAAGAATATTAAATTGTAGAGCTTATTCGACAATCCGACTACCAATTTCATAATTGATTCATTAAAATTAACGATCGAGTGATATCTCGATTATACAAACACAGCTGATTGTGTGTATAAGCTGTAATACAAACAACTGGCAATGGCATCCAGTCGTTGACGTAGCCGTAGTCCAAGATTGGTTTGGTTGGCCGTAGCCGGTCAAAGTTCATTTTCTTGCGCCGGCCATATTTTAGTCTCTACTGGCTTGCGCCTGCCGCATTGGTCTCCATGGGTGGTCCCACGCCCCACATACGAGGGCTGTTCGGATATTACTCTAACAGGAGCGTGCCTGCGACACATCTTATCTTCACGACTCTGCAATTTTAAAATACAAAACAGCAGATACGGTCATAGAACTGTTTTAACATTTTAATCATTTACTTTATTATTATTTAAGTATTACGTAACGTAGGTCAACTTGGCAGTCTTGAAGTATTAGCACTACATACAGTACAAAGAGATTATTCAAACAAATAATGGAGTTGCCACTATTATTTTTCTCACCAAATAATGTGATTGACATTATTCCTTTAACTCAATCATTTAGATACTCTAAACTTATTTTTGTTACATAATGGAAGTGTCTGTACAAAATAATTTATAGCGTATTTACTACGCGTTTGTTTACTACACACAAATGTTTGCCTGAGAACTATAAATTTTGCTTTGGTCTTTACTATTCTTATGGTGAGATTGCCAGTATTTTACCAGCAAGCCAATATTTCTTAAACTAAACTTTCCTGTCTCTAAATTATTTATTTTTGAACTTTGAAAAAGAAATAACTGACGTCAATCATAACAAAGCAAAGTAACCAAAACATTATTCACATGTTTATTTGGGGGAATTGCGTAGTACTTCAACTGCATAAACTTGCCTCTGTCGACCAGCTGAAAATCTTCGACAGCCCCGGTACTATTTTTCAAACGTACTTGAGCCTCTGCAACGACCTAGTCTGTTGTCTGGATTGACGAAGTTATAGTTCGGCGGCGTCACGCTGCTAGAAAATACTGAGCCGTCAATAATCTTGGATTTGTTCTCTGGTGTAACTTTATGTGTGCCCGCATTAAATTGAAAACTGTGCGCATTCCTCTTTTAATTTCATAGAATTTTCTATCGTGGATCGCTGCTGTCAGGATGGTTGCTGGTTAATTTGAATACTGCTTAAGATGTTGACGCTTGCGTTCTTGATCCATCTGCTACGGAAATGTTGGGCGTTCACGTCTGGCATTGACTGAGAAAGTGTTGATGACATCATCGACCATCGCTTCCTTTGTTTGACTAAGCAATTTGCTGTTGTTGGGCAGCCATTAAATTAATTAGTTTCTTACTGCACCTTTTGTCGATGATTTCAGAATCAGGCTGGATATTTGGTGATGCTTCATGCTTCGTCCAGAGTTGTTTCAACGTACGGTGAGACACCGTTTGCCCTACGTTGTTCGGCCATTTTTAGGCGGCACTTTTCCCGTTAATTGTTCGTATTGTCCGAGATATTATCTTTACGGCACTGGACACTGGACAATCCCACTTCTGATGTTAACGATAGGGTTAAATAACCCCAATAAAAGTTCTAATTCACCAAAAACATTTATTCGTCTTGATTACACCAATATTAATTATACTGCTTGTCTCGCGACCAGCCTAAGACTGCCTTGCGCAGTTTGCCTCGCGCCTCGCCGCTCGTCTATCCTGACTTTCCAGGAGTGGACCGTCGATAGTTGAGGGAAGGTACGGGGGAAGGTACCGCGTACCGCTAACA
>MU190267.1:12785-43129 GCA_016904865.1 Pissodes strobi | reverse complement strand
ACGATGAACACTATTTGGATAAATTCTGGATGTCCAGTGGACATCCCATGTTATCTGAGAACCCGCAATCAACATATCTACTAAGCATAACATCAATATTTCGTTTAGACATTGTTTTACGGATAAGCATTCTTTCAATGTTTCCTAAATAATATGTTTTTATAAAATAATGACATTTATGAAACTAAAATGGCCATTATTATTTTTACCACTTCTAATTTTATATAAAATATTAGAAATAATGTATTTTTTAGTCGCGCGTTTTTGATCCCAAAGCAAAGCCGTTTTCGAAAACATTGACGTGAAAGAAAAATAAAACAGTACTAACTAAACATTCGGAAAAATAAGCGTAGCAAAAAATACTGGGGTTAATTTTTTTCTTCAATGGATTTTCGAAAGAATAACTTAGAACGCAAGTAAAAAGTAATCCAATGAGAATAAAATAATGCCATTTTCCAGGCGATAGAAACGTTTCTTTCAAAAACGTAGATAGTAGATTTTTTTCCGTAAAATCGGACATTTCGTGCGTTTTAGGTATTTTTCAACTTTGAGGTGAATTATATTATTTTATAGCAAAAAATTAAGATGTACATAAAAAAATTGTATTTTCAGAAAAATAAGCGAAAAATAGCAACTTGTTTAAAATACGCCATTTTTGTGTCATGACTATTGTTTTTAATTCATTTGTTTACTTAGATTCTTCTTCTTAAAAAATGCATCGATTCTACGAAAAAATGCATCGAATTCGGTATTGATATAAACGTTTCTATCTCCTAGAAAATGGCCTGGTTTCATCCTCCCTACATCAACCTGCATGCATACCAAACGAAAACTTTTTCCGACTAATGAAACTTCAGTTTTTGCTTGGCCTGCTCACTGCTCAGTCGCGTGAACCCATAATACCCAATTGAACGCGTCTGAGACATGCATGCGGCCTAAAAGTCATTGATCACTTCTTGACAGCGGCGGATCTAGGGACCCGTGGACCTCAGGGCAAAATATATTTATGGGCCCCTACCCCTTGTATATTTTAAAACTAAGTTACGGCATCGTGGGGCCCTTCTGAACCTTGGGCCCCAGGGCAGCGCACCGAACTGCCCGATTATATATCCGCCACTGCTTCTTGAGCCAAGGGCAACCCTTGAATTTTCAAAACGGGTAGATGACTACAAGGTGAGCTGAACAATTTAATTTTAAGAAGGTATGCCCGTAGGTGTGGAGCAGTGTTAACAGGTAATAATTACATTTCGCTCATTTCATTTGATAATGATGTTGCATAACTAACTTTATTAATTTTGTGCAAGAATGACTATTGCTTCTTTTAAAAGATAAATGTAAGTGTTATTTAATAAAAACTAACATTAAAAATAAATAAGGTGAAATATTTAATTTTAGATACACTTGGGATATCAGAGATATTCGTTTTTGAGTGAGCAATAGATAATAATATAAAATCATCTTTATTGCACATTAAAATTAATTCGAATATAAAATAATTGTTCATATTTATAACAGAGAAACATAATATTTATTATAACCTCTAATAATACATAGGTCAACATTAACTGAATAAGATCCATAATATACAGTGTGTCCCAGGATAGGTGGCCGAATAGGACAAATGGACCAAAAATTTTTGACTTTAAAATCAGTATTTTGGGATTATGGTCTGCATGGTCTGAAACGACAATCCACCAAATTTTACTCAAATCGGTGTTATACAGGGTCAGCTATAACGAAATTGGGAAAAATCGCGACTAATGAAGTACCTTTAATTTTGAAGTTAGAGCAAAATGTTATTAAGATAAATTGTTCAGAATTAAAATTTATGTCATTATCTGGAGTTATTCCTCGTTAATTTAAACTATGGTATCTCAAAAAATTATCGTATAACTTTTTGCCATTAAAGCATACAATACACCTTAAAGCACACACCAAGCACACCTGTACCAAAATAGCTTTACACGTGCTTTTTAAGAGCTATTTTGACGTTCACAAAGCCAAACTTGTGTACAAAAGCATTAACTAATAATAAGAGAAAATTCAATTCCATATCTGATGAATATTTTTAATTTAAAATACCCCGTAAGATTGTTGCCGATAACAACTACCAAAAGAATAATTTAAACATTTTTAACTTAAGATTATGACATACCCTTTAATTCTGAACAATGTATCTTAACAACATGTTGCTCTATCTTCCAAATTAAAGCTACTTCATTAGTGGCGATTTTTTCCAATTTCGTTATAACTGACCCTGTATAACACCGATTTGAGTAAAATTTTGTGAGTTGTCGTTTTAGACCAAGCAGACCATAATCCCAAAATACTGATCTTAAATTCAAAAATTTTTGGTTCATTTGTCCTATTCGGCCACCTATCCTGGGACACGCTGTATATGCGATATATTGTATGGGTAAATATCAACAAATAGTTTGCATACAGCTTTAAGAAAATAATCAAAACAAATATTATTTTGCTTGAATTAGAACTAACTGTAGACGCTACGTGACTGTTAAAATTGTTTGCAAATGTATTTATGATATTTTACTATTTACAATAGATTTGTTTGTAAAAATAATTATTAGACTAATTATTTAAATAATTAATTTCCTGAGATCTTAGGCGTATGGCATTAATACGCAATTATTAGAACAAAAAAATACAATACAAAATGTACCAAGCGGTTTCACGATCCACTTGAGTCTGATTTGGCTGTTGAACCCTTTTGCCTGGAAGAGGAGGAAGAGAGGACGGCAACACATGCTTTGTGCCATGGCTAAGGTATCCTCAGCTCGCGGTTTAAACACGTTTGGATAACCCTGAAACTGCAGTCTTCACTGAAAAACTGAAGAACCGTTCTCAAGGCTACGACTATAATACTTGACAACTTGCTCTAAAGACCTGCAAGATCACAATAGATCTTACAGATCGCAGTAGCAGAACAAGTATATATAGAAATCCTTGGTATGATTAAGGAGCATTCTAGCTTTGTTTTGACAAAAAATATGGCCAACTAAGTTACTTACCAATCACTAGAAAGTAGGTACAATGCGTAATTGTATATATTATGCAATTATGATGATTACAGTGCGTTTATACGAGACAGTGGTGACAATAGAGGCTAAGCTCCGCCCATTCGCCATGTTGCGACTAAATTTGTTAAGGGATAAAGCTAAAATTCAAGCATTTTCTACTTCTCGAGCCCGAGCGCAAAATGATGCTGACATTAGCTCGATCGATAGCTTTTAAGGTACTGACAACATACCGTGATAAGAATGCAAAATTTCACAGAAAACATTCCCGAATTTAAATTTATCGCCGTACCCATAGGCGGATTTTGACATTTCGCCTTATTTTGCTTATGGAAAGGTTGGTGTTACTATGTTTATCTCTTTTTCTCACTTGGACCTAAAAAGATATATATCTACACTTATTGTTAGCTGGTAAACGTCAAAATTAGCGAGATCGAGATGTGAGGTTAGAGTTTTACTTGTTTTTGATTCTGTATTTTGTCTGACGAAAACGTAAAATATGTTTAATAAATAGTATATTATTTTATATGGAGGAAAAGTAACTTTTCCTCCAAATAAAATACGCTGTTTTTTCTTCAAATGTCGACAAATTAATGCAAAAACATCTCTTTTTAATAGTAATAATAATAATTAGTATTAAAGATGTGGGCTCGCAAGGCGGCTTAGACCGGTGGTGTCGGCGAATAGGCACAGGTTGTTGCTATAGTAATGTAACATAAAGCTGTCAGTGGACACTGTCAACAATAATTATTTTTTTAAAATTGCATCTCCGATTGCGTTTTAATTCCGTATTGATAAGCAGTAAGTTCGATTAAATAATAACCAATTTGTTCCTAAATTAGTGATTTTTAGAAATGCAGTACACAAATCGAGTGATAAATACAAATTTTAGTTTAATAAATCTTGAGTTGTTGACGCTTATTTTGTTGTCTGTTTGTATTGTATCTATGTTGCTATGACAACACTTTTACCTCCGCCGGCGGAAAAGTGAAAAGTAAAGCTCCGGCGGAGGAAAAACGAAACTTCACGGCCGCCTACACAGTCGAGTAATGACGGATTTACTGCCGTTTGAAGAAAAAGTATTTTTCCATCCTTTAGTTATTTTCCAACAAAAAGTTGTTTTTGTGCCTTGTGGAGTTGTAGATTAGCCGGTGCTTTTACAACAAAACTGTCTACCTAAATTAAACAAGTGACTTTTGATTGGAATAATCGAAGACGGAAGTGTGAAGATGATCAAAATCTTGCCAAATCTTAAAGGTGCTTTGCTGAAGATTGTTGTAGTAGAAAAACTTCTGTGTATCTTGAAAGCCATCATAAAAGTAGATTTATATTTATTTGGTTGTTGTTTATATTGAGGTAACAGGAAAAATATTTATTTCATAAATAAAGTCTTCAATAAGTACAGAAGAACACATTTGTATTCATTTTATGCTTTATTTCCTGTAAATACTTGAAAAAGCCCTACAATCTAATTATATTTTAGTAAACAAAAGATAGGTACTCACCAAAAGTTAATAATAAGCACTTACAACCAGCAGAATCCAATTAATTATAAATAAAATCACAATAACTCATAACTTTAATATGATTTATAATAGTTAATTTAAACATTAAATCTGATTATTCATACCATTTAGGGCCACTACTTTGAACTTACATTAGTCACTTTAAACACTCGTTAAATTAATCAGTGTTTTGAATGTGTCAATGTCAGTACGACATTAATAGATGTGTGATATTATTCTGGATATTCAAAACACTGATTAGTTCAAGAGTGACTAATTGGAGTTCAATGTAGTGGCCCTTAATGTTAACTTAACTCAAATTTAGCGTGGGAAGGAAATAAAATGTTCAGAAACGAAACATGATTAGGTTTAATTATTATTTATGTATTTATATCAATAGGCAAAGCCTAATACAAAGTCGCTAACTTATTTGTAATACATAATAAATTCTATGAAGAAACCCTAATACTACTACATCAATTACATTTCTAATAGCATTGATTGACAAATAGTAAACTAAGACGAATTAAGAAGAAATACAAAAACAAAACCAAAGCAATCGCATACTATGCAGGATGCCAGAGCCCTATGCCCTCAAATGTAGCATAACAGCATAAGCTCTCTTCTAAACTGCATAATGGTTGAAGAGTTCTTTACGGCTGCAGGCAACAACTTTTATTCCCTAAGGCACCTGACAAACAGTGAGTACATAGCTCTTCTTGAATTTAATTCTCTTAATATTTACGTAATTTGCCTAATACATCGTCTACATTTTGCACACCTTCAAGTGGTATCGGAGAAATATTTAATGTAGGTATCTTCACTTGATGTAGACTGCGCAGTAGAGGATTTATTACCTTGTATATCTGCTGTTGATGTACCTGGCCGTGGTAGGGCAGTAACACAGACGTGCTTATTTCCTGGCTTCGTTCTATCGTAGTAATTTCTACTATGTTCTACTGGCTAAAATAATTACAATGATACTAGATATCACATCCCCAAAAAAAAACCCTCTTCCATCGTGTCAAAATACAAATTAGTTACACCATTTTATAATTTATTCAAGGACGACCATAAAACTATCACTATTTTTCACAATATATTATGTCTTACATTTTATACTTAACAAATTCATTCTAGGCATGTTGTTGGATTAGTGGACTGTATGTTATCTTTGGGTTGTTTCAAAATACTTTTTTCTTCAAACGTCAGTAAATCTATCATTACTCGACTGTGTAGGCGGCAGTAAAGTTTCGTTTTTCCTCCGCCGGAGCTTTACTTTTCACTTTTCCGCCGGCGGAGGTAAAAGTGTTGTCATATCAACATAGATACAATACCAACAAACATCAAAATAAGCGTCAACAACTCAAGAGTTATTAAACTAAAATTTGTATTTATCACTCAATTTGTGACTGCATTTCTAAAAATCACTAATTTAGGAACAAATTGGTTATTATTTAATCGAACTTACTCAATAACTGCTTATCAATACGGAATTAAAACGCAATCGAAGACGCAATTTTAAAAAATAATTATTGTTGACAGTGTCCACTGACAGCTTTATGTGACATTACTACAGCAACAAACTGAGCCTATTCACCGACACCGTGCCGGTCTAAGCCGCCTTGCGAACCCACTTATCTTTAATAATAAATATTATTACTATTAAAAAGAGACGTTTTTGCATTAATTTGTCGACATTTGAAGAAAAAACAGCATATTTTATTTGGAGGAAAAGTTACTTTTCATGGCTTGCTCTCTATTACCAGCCTCACTCCGTTCGGCTGTTAAACACGAGCGCGCCATGAAAAGTATTACTTTTCCTCCATATAAAATAATATACTATTTTCTTCAAAAATGCTTATTTTACGTTTTACTATAAATTCAATGTCAATTTCATATATATTCTGACAACGATAAATCAAAAACCTGGTGGTAAAATAGTTATAGGGTTGTACATAAGTTTCACATAAAATTATAGCTACGAAATAACCTAGTTTGGCGTAACATACCGCCGGCCTTGAAATACTTAGCTATTTCAACACAACAAAGATAAAAAATTGTTAAACAAATTATAGTTCAATATTTAATTCAATTCAATAGGAAGCACACAAAGCTTGGTAACAGCTCGTTTGATAACTGCTCCATCGCTGAGTCTTAGGGACACAACACGTATCACTCCGTCTGCTCCTGGATGTATTTCTGAGACTCGTCCTGTTTTCCATTTTAATGGGGCTAAAATTGTCTTCTTTTATAACGACAAGATCATCTATTTTTATTTCAGAAGATACATTTTCTTTCCATTTTGGCCGCTGCTGCAATTCCGTAATATATTCCTTGCTCCAGCGGGTCCAGTAATATTGAATCATTTGTTGAAGTCGCTTGTAGTGGTTCAAGCGATTTTCTTGCACCTTGAGGTAACATGGTTCGGGAATAGACGTCAAAGGTTTTCCAATAAGGAAATGGCCTGGAGTCAAAGGGACATAATCATCAGGGCTTGAAGACAATGGACACAGTGGTCTCGAGTTTAGAATGGCTTCTATTTGAGTCAGTATAGTTAAAAAGTCTTCGCAATGTAAAGTCGAGTTGCCTATAGTCCGCTTTAAGTGATGTTTCATGCTTCGAATTCCTGATTCCCATATTCCACCAAAATTTGGGGCTCTAGGGGGGATAAAATGCCACTGCACACCCTCCTTAAGCAGATTTAAAGACATTTTTAACATTTCAGATTCAAAAAACTTTTTGAGCTCAGTATTAGCTCCAATAAAAGTGGTTGAATTATCAGAAAATACATTTGAAGGTTTGCCTCTCCGAGCTGCAAAACGTTTGAAGCATGCTAGAAATGATTCACTGGTTAAGTCAGTTACGATTTCTAAATGTACAGCTTTAGTTGACATACAAACGAACAAACAAATCCATGCTTTAAGCATCTTTGGTTTTCGAGTTTTCGTATCTTTAATTTTAAAAGGCCCTGCATAATCACATCCAGTATTAACAAATGGAATAAAACTATTTACTCTTTCACTTGGGAGATTACCCATTAAGTATTGACAAGGTTTAGGTTTTATCTTAAAACAAGGGATGCAAGTATGCACTATCTTCTTCAATAAAGAGTTCTAATTGAATAGAGCAATTGTTGTGGGCCACAGTGTAACAAGCGTTCATGTTCGTCTGTCATAATCAATTTGGTTAAAAGATGTTTATTATCAAGAATAATAGGATGTTTTTGAGTGGTAGGTACGTTAGCCATCTGGATTCTACCTCCGACTTTAATTAAGTCATTTTCAAAAAACGGATTTAAAGACAATATATTACTAGATCTATGAATGGTACCTTTTAATTTTAAACTGTTATATTCTCTAGGAAATGACTGCATTTGTGATATTTGAATCAAAGTTTTCAGACTGTCATTTAGATCCTGATTACTAAGTTGCCTTTGAATTATTTTATTTTTAGGATTTTTAACGTTAAAAATAAAACGTTTACAATAAGCTATGACTGCTTTAAGTGTTGACAATTTTGAGAATTTTGAAAATATATCAATTTTTTCTGTGATAACAAGATTTACTATTGCACGCTGTTCCGGTATAACATTTGAGTCATCATTTTTCAAAAGATTATTAATGGGCCATATAGGCGTATCAAGTTTTACCCATGCAGGACCTTGCCACCAAATTTTATTATACATTAATTGGGTTGCTGAGCACCCACGAGAAATCAAATCGGCAGGGTTGTCCTTTGACATTACATGGAACCACTGATCTTTATTAGTTATAGACTGAATATAACTTACGCGATTCGCTACGAAAACTTTCCATTTATCAGGTGAACCATTTATCCAATGTAACGTTATGGTGGAGTCACTATAATAATAGATTTTATCGAATTTTTCTTTAAGTGAATCTTTGATTTTCTCTGCCAAATTAACTGCTAAAACAGCTGCACATAATTCGAGACGCGGTAAACTTTGTTGTTTTATTGGCGCAACTCGCGATTTCGCAGCTAATAGGTGACACGATACTTCATTGTTTTTTTGTGCATCTTACATAAATACATGTACCATAAGCACGTTCCGATGCATCAGCAAACACCAGCAAATTCACTGTATCAGAATATGACAGAAAAACGTGTCGCGGTATTTGAAGGTCTGCTAATTTTTTTAAATCGCTACAGAAATCGTTCCATTCTTCATGTAACTCTTTAGAAACACTTTGATCCCATGAAAACTCTTTTCGCCATAAAGTTTGTAAAATAAGCTTTGCTCTTATAACTACAGCACCTACCAAACCTAATGGGTCATAAATTTGACTTGTTATGGATAATATGGATCTTTTTGTAGCTAAATGCTGTTCATTAAACCGTTGGATTTGATATTGTATCGTATCCTTATACGCATTCCAATAAACGCCTAAAGTGTTATTTTTATCGTTTTCGCCTAACTTTAAACAACTTGCTTCACAATTTGGATCGATTTGTAATTTTTCATAAAGTTCAGTTTTATTTGTCAACCATTTTCGTATTTCGAAGCCTCCACCCTTTAAAATATTCGTTATATCGCGTTGGAGCTTCAATATCACTAACTCGGAGTCATGGGTTGTCAAAAGATCATCCACGTAAAAATCATTTTTAATGACATCACTTGCCAATGGGTATTTGTTTTCATTCTCCACAGCTAATTGATATAAGCACCGGATAGCCAGATATGCGGACGAAGTCATTCCGAAAGTCACAGTATTTAATTCAAAACAATCTAAATTTTTACAAGGCTCATCGCGCCAAAGAATTCTTTGATATTTACGTTGTGCTTTGTCTAACCATACCTGTCTATACATTTTGGAGATATCCGCATTTAAGACGTACTCTGATTGTCTAAATCTTAAAAGTATCGATAATATATCGTTTTGTATAGTCGGCCCCGGCATTTGAACATCGTTTAACGAAAAACCGCTGTCCGTTTTTGCCGATCCGTTAAAAACCACACGAATTTTTGTAGTCTTCGAATCCTCTTTAATCACGGCGTGATGGCACAAATAATACGCTTCATAATCATTAAGCCTATCTAAGTCTAATTCTAGTTTTGTCATATGACCTAATTGAAGGTATTCCTTCATTACAGACGAATAACCTAATTATAATTCATGGTTTCTCGCCAATCTTTTTTCTAGTGATATGAAACTACGAACAGCCATATCCTTTGATTTTCCTAATCTATTGATGTCATTTTTAAAAGGTATCTGTACTGTAAATCGCCCGTCTACGTTTCGCTTATATATGTTTCTTTAAAATGCTGATCACAAAAGTCGTCTACCTTTGGTAGGCTAGTATATTCTTCAATTTCCCAGAACTTTATGAGATTTTCATTTATCAAATTATCGCGAGATGTCGAATGATAAGACATAATATTTTGCGTTATGTTTAAATAACTTAGTTCACCACCGAGAATCCATCCTAACTTAGTATTCTGTAAAGTAATAGATTGTAATTTAATTTGGCTCATTAACAAAATGTCATAAAAAACTGCAACACCGCATAAAATGTCAATATCTGAACGTATATTGTACTCGGCGTCCGCCAGTCTTATATCGGAGGGAATGTTTAAAAAACTATCGTCAAAATCAGAAATAGGCATGGCCTCGGTAATTTTGGGCAATACTAAACATGATATTTCTTTAGAAAAATTGCCAATGCGTGATGATATTATCAAATCAACTTTGAATTCAGCTAATAAATTGTTGTTATTTCCTACACCTGAGATGTGATAATTAACCCTGTCCTTTTCTGTATTGACTTTCTTGCAAAAATCTTCACAAACAAAATTACTTTGGGATCCTGGATCCAATAAAACACGCGCTTTATAATTAGATCCGAATTTATCCTTCACATTGACCAGTGCAGTCGACAGCAAGGCATATTTACTCGAATTATTAGTGGAATGTGCGCTTGTTACTCCCACCACTCCCTTTACTTCTGGAGTTGTCGGCGGCGACGGCGACGACGGCGACGGTTCGCTGGCGATGAGAACGGCTGCGTTTGTTGAATTCGATGCTCCCGATTGCGCCTGATCAGTGCTTTCATTAGGCCTACCCAGCGATCTGGAAAGGTCGTTGGGCCCACTATTAGTAGGTGCGGTCCGAACATTATAGTCTTTATACAGTAACGTATTATGCATACGTTGATATTTCCTGCAAGGGGGTTTATCGCAATCTGACAATTCATGGTTAGGGTTGAAACAATTATAACATAACTTAAGCTTTTTTATTTCAATACTTTTAGAATCTAAATTCAGTTTCTGAAACTTTTCGCACTTAAAAATGGAATGATTTGATTTACAAAAATAACACGTATACCTATTTTTATCAACGTTGTAACTTACATGATTCCTGCTTGTAAAGGATTGATTGATTGATCCTCGTGTTGTTTTTCCCGATTTATTGTCAATTTTCGAAATCTCCAACTTTTCTAATAATTCACACTTACCTTTCAAAAAACTGTCCATGTCTTTCATAGATGGAAGTTCACCTGTAGTATTATAAGCCTCCCAGTCTCGCCTGGTGCGGCTGTCAAACTTACTTGTCAACATAAAAATGAGCAATGTGTCCCATTCATCGGTCGGTTGACCTAATAATTTTAAAGACCTAATATTTCTGTTAAAATTGTCATAAAGCTTTCTTAAATCAGAATAAGATTCCTTTGTTAATACTGGGGCATCAAACAAAGCTTTTATATAATTATACAAAATCAACTTTTTATTTTCGTATCGTTCTGATAGAATTGTCCATGCTAACTTATAATTATCTGATGTTACTTTAATAGATTCAATCAAAGTCGCGGCTTCGCCTTCTAAAGATGTTCTTAAATAATAGAATTTTTGCACGTTGTCTAGTGATACATTACTCTCGACCAATGACACAAATGCATCGCGAAATTCTAGCCATTTATCAAACGTACCTTCGAATTTCGGCAGTTGTATTAAAGGTAATCGCGCAATTGGAAAGGCACGCCCTATATTATTATTTGAGATATGCAACCCGGAGGAGACTTGACTACTTGCATCGGAATCGAAGTTAGAAATTAGTAGTTAGGATTTAGTCGCAAAAATGGCGGACCAATCACGTGATCCCGAAAAGCCAATCAAAAATAAGACCGCCATTGTCGCCACTGTCTTGTATAAAGCCACTGTAGTAATGATGGCTATTAAGACACGAGCATAAGAGTTACGATAAAAGCTGTAAGAGAGTGTCGTAACGAATGCGAGGGTTAATTTTTCTACGACCAGTCATAATAATGAAAAATAATCATTATTTTTAAAGTTTACTAAATAAATTGTCTATGAAATGTCAAAAATGACAAATTTTAAATCTGTCACAATCATGGCTCTTTTTGCTATTGATTGAATATCACTGTGATGTTGAATTTTGATTGGCTATAACCGAATTTAGTAACGTAACGTCAGTATCGTAATAAGCTTCATTATGATACTGGTAGTACCTAAATGTCTAATAAATCAATTAAAGCATAGGAGTAGAAAATTAGTATATTAAGTATAAAGAACATGTAAGGATATTTTACCGATCGAGGTCAATGTTTTGTGACTGGGCGGAGCGTAATCGAAAGTATTGGAGCCTATTGCAGGAGCTCGATAAACCCCTTACTGTTCCCGACGTTTATTTTTGGTACGACCATTATACGCAGATATTAAATAAATCCAATTTCTTGGTCAGTTTTGTTTTGGGTAAGTTTTTTTGCCTTGTAACTCTAACAAGCTTTTAACAATGTTTTGAATTTGTTGTTATGGATATGTCTGTAACTATTATATTTCTAAATGTCACATTATTGTCAAACGGTTTTTTTTATGGCAATGACACATGCACTACCAGGGAGATCCTATGGCACTCGACGAGCGGTAGTGTGTGCGAAGATGTTGATTGACACGGTTCTTGAACAGCTGTCGTGACTACCCGTGCGTGATATTATTATACGAAAGGACATGGCAATATTTAAGCGCAATTTAGCCCTTTGTGAATTTTTCTATAATTTTGATATGTGGTAACTTACACTAAATGAAAACTTTTTTATCATTGCGCCAAAGTTCCATGTCTACCGAGTCTGTTTGAAAAGTGAGGTCAAAGTTAACAAACGGACATTATGGAATGATGTTTTCTTAACTATTTTACGTATAAGCCATGTTACAATTGGACAAAAATACTCTACTGAATGCTAAATAAATATTACTTTTAATGGTTACTTTTGACCATTATTAGGGGGGGGGGGGGGGATCGAAGCTCTAATTTACGGGATGATTTTGGGGGAAAAACCGTTTTTGCCGATATTTCTGCAACCGAGCCTCGGATCGAAAATCTGACAAGCGATGACCCCATCAGTGTGGTGGGAATTATACCCCCCACCCCCTACCTCACCGGATACCCAAAAATTTTCGAAAAAATGGGAAAAACTTGAAAAAAACTTTAAAAAATTGTTCGGAAAGTTAATAAGTATTATCTGGAATCTCTGGAATCTGGAAATGGTGAGAGGGTGGCCTTGAAAGACCGCGGCACTTAGGCCCCATTAGACCCCCTGTGCGTCCTCTCCAGGTCAACCAATCCATCTAGGCCATCGTCCAGCCTAGTGTTGTAAAAAAGGCGGCGATGTTGCCCGAGTAGGCTGTTCTAAGAAAAGCCATGGTTGGCCATCGTTCTTCCAAAATGGATTCCCTCAGTTCCGAAACAGCGCCAGCGTCGCAATCGCAGAGCAGATGCTCTACTGTTTCGTCCTCCTGTTCACAGCCTCTGCATATAGGTGTCTCGCATAATCTCATTGTGTGGAGATGTTTCCTTAGCTGGCTGTGTCCAGTCAGAATCCCCACCATGAGTCGTAGGGTCTTCCTTGACATATCCAGGTATGCTTTTGCTGCAGACTCATTAGGGTAGCTTAAAAACTCCCTGGCCAGTCGACAGTTAGTTGTTTCATCCCATCTTGCCCTAAAGTCTTCATGGGTGATCTTTTTTATCATATGTATCGTCGTCGCGACAGGTAGGTTTGAAGGGCCGGCTCCGATAATGTTTGAACCTGCTGTCTTTCTAGCCAATTTGTTCGCTGATTTGTTACCTTCGCACTGTGTATGTCCTTTAACCCAGCACACAGAAATTCTGTTTTTGCGGGCAGCATCCTCCAGTGAATTATGGCATTCTAGTACTGACCTGGCTGTAAGTTTACAACTTTTCAAGGCCAGTAGTGCTTGTCTACTATCCGTGTAGATTTTAATAGTCTTGTTCTCAGTATTCCTGCGAACAATCTCTTTTGCGGCTATGGATATTGCAGCAAGTTCAGACTGAACTATGCTTGCGTGTCCCTCCATAGGCCATTTAAGTTCAATTCGCAAGCTTCGGGAGTAAATTCCACAGCCTGCTCCTTCCTTGGTTTTTGAGCCATCCACGAAAATGTTAACCGCACCTTCGGTTATAGGCTCAAATGGTTTTATAAAACGTAAAAGTATTATAAAACGAAATAAAAAAAATATTTAAAAAATGTGTGAGTTCAGCTGCGAGGTCGCGGATGGCAAAAACGGGGTGAAAAAAATGCTTTATAAAAAAATTTTTTTTTGAAATGGAAAAAGTTGAAAAAAACGTAAATAAATGTTCGGAAAGCTAATAAAAGTATTATGAAACGAAATGAGAATAAAAATTAATAAAAATAAGAGTTTTCGGAAAGGTAATAAAATTATTATAAAATAAGAATAAGAAATTAATAATAATAAAAAAGGAAAAATTGTTCAAAAAGTTAATAAAAGTATTATAAAACGAAATAAAGAAAAAAAATTAATAAACGAAAAAAAGAGTTAGAAAAACGCGGTTTTCGGGTAAAAGTTGAAAAAACGGAAAAATAATTAAATAAAGTGTCGAAACCGGGGGCAAAAGTTGAGAAAAAAGCTTAAAAAAATAAAAACTCAAGAAGTTTCACTTTATTTGTGTGCTCATAAAGGTGACGCACATACATTTTTTTATCTAGTGCACAGTATCTCTTTATCCATAAAATGGTCTATATAATAGCCCAGATAACCCAGTTACCTAGGATAATAGATTAGCATTAATAACTATGACACATATACACACCCCATCCCTCTACACCCATCCACCCATAGCATGATATTTTTATTAAAACATACAAACATAAAATAAATAAATATTTAAGTTTTGCTCACCAATTGTGTATTCTTAATGAAACTAAGACAAGGTCTTTCGGACGGACATTTTTTTGAAATCTGTTTTCATTTATTCTTTTCGGCAAAGTATTAGTTTGAGAATAACCGTTGTTAGAACTATAGTTTGATATCACGGTTAGTAAATGAATATCTGGTTTTTCAGTCTCCGCATGTGTGGGGCAGAGAGCAGTTCTTACAGAGGCACATAACGTTCGCTAATAGGCTTAATAATGCAGAACCGCAATATTATACCCAGACTGCACATATTTAAAAATCCCAAGGAGTTCGCAGTTTCGTATACAAAAACAGTCTTATTCGTCTCATAAACATTATGGTATTAAAAGTCGGACTTATTGTAGCTCCGGACGGTTATATTGTTGGTGTCCATGAACCGTATTTTTCTAATGCAAGAAAAACCGATGCTGAATTTCTAATGAATTAACTAAACATGGATAGAGTAAATGCTCGAAATTGGCTCCAGGATGGTGATATTTTTGTTACAGATAGGGGCTATCGTGACTCTGTAGAGTTCTTTGAATACCTCAATATTAGCTGTGAAATACCTCCATTTTGCACTAGAGGTCAGAGACAATTCACAACCAAAGAGGCATATCAATCTAGGAAAATAACAAATACACGCTGATTTGTTGAGTTTAATAACGGATAATAACGGACATATAAAGAGCATTTCTAAATTCTTTAGAGATGTCATTCCCATACAGCACTATTGCAATTTCACTGATTTTTTTAAAACTGCTTATGCATTAATAAATTTTTCATGAACCAGTTTACATGCAAAATTGCAATGATGTTGTAGCCAGGCCAATGTTGAACATCAGTGAGAGCCAACAGGTTAATAATCTGCAGATCAGGGTGCAACAAAAATGATTAAATCAACGAAATAAATTAGAGGCTTGAATGAATCTTTGTAACGATAATAATCATTTTCCTTCTTTGCTTCTGGAATATATCAAGTTTAAAACGTTTGACACTTATCAAGTAAAATTAAGTTCCAGGTATTTCCAAAACACAAGCAAGAGAACGACATAACGAGTTCATTTGCCAAACACTAGCTGCTCATAATAACTTAATGCATTTATTTGCGTTTTACGAACTTAATTAAACATATACTCCTCATCGAGTTCAATGACAATCAAGAAGACCCTGTTACAGGAACATACTGCTGATGCAAATCTGGTGCTCGGTTTGTGCACTCATGTTGCGCGTAATTTGGTTCCTTGGCTACCCAAGGTATGAGGACCGAATTAAATATCCATCTACTGAGTTGTTGAGCATCATCAATGATGCTGCAAATAGGGGAAATAACGCTATTGTAATTAACTAATTACCAATTCGGATTTCTATTCCTGCTTTTATATGAACTGTTCACTAGGTAAAAAAACGTGCAACATAAGTTGTGATACAACCTGTAGCTAATAGTAGTAATAAGTAATATATGATAATGTTTTAATATTTATTTGGCATTCAGTTGACTATTTATATCCAATTGTAACATCGGTTACGTAAAATAGTTCAGAAAATATCATTCAATAATGTCCGTTTTTTAAACTTTAGCCTCACTTTTCGAACAGACCCAGTAGACATGGAACTTTGGCACCATGATAAAAAAGTCTTCTTTTGGTATCAGCTCCAACATATCAAAATTATAGAAAAATGCACAGAGGACTAAATTGCGCTTAAATAGTGTCGCATGTTCTTTACTTACCGTTCAGCTAAACGTTAAGTAAAGTACTGACCGTGACGTTATCGCTAGCAACTCGTAAACAGTGTAAACACAGCCTACCATTCTAAAAATAGATACGGTCAATCATTCAAAATAGCATGGTCGTGCAGAAACGAATATAAACATAAAGTGATTATTACTTAACTATTATTTTTAACGAAAATCCTAACTATCAGACTTTTAAGGTCAAAATAAAAGCACAACAAATAACAAGTAATTGCGTAAAAAGCAATAGCATAAAAATACAAGCACATAATCAGAAAACCGGTTCGTTTTTTAACACGGAGAAAAAAGTTATCGCAATAATTTAGCGCTAATAAATGACCTGACATAATCTTGTTCGGAATTTTATTACATATTGTTGTTGTGATCTCGAAGAAAACTAAACTGGGTTTACCCGTTTTATTAATTGTTATTGCTTGCTCGTAACGACTATTCTATGAAGGTTATGAATCTCCGCTGGCAGAGCCGGACTAGACTATTGAATTGTTAAGATACAATTAAAATTAAAATAATCATCGCCACTGAAAAGAACCGATTAAAAACATAATATGGCCTATACTTTTACAGGTGATGCATAATCTTCTTTAGTTCCAATATTAATAACGCATTTAGATTTCTTCACGAAAAATAATAGGAATAGGTAAATTTTAATTTCCAACTCGTTTCCATATAGAAATTAAAATTCATCATTAATATTGGACATGTTTTGAGATCTTTGTGTTAAATACGGAAAAATTCGGTCGAGAACATTTAAGAGAAATATTTTTGGCATTTCTCATTTGATTAGTTAGTAAGCACGACACGGCTTTATAATGTTTATCACTTGCTTATAACGCTTCGAATATTTCACCCATATTTGCTCTCTTATCCGATTACTGCCCTCGGTTCGGCTGTTTTTAATATCAAGCCCATGGTTTCCTATTTTTGCCGCTAGTTAGAGATTCACGACTTGACTTGATTTTCAAGCTACTTGACTTGACTTGACTTGATATCAAGTCAAGACCAAGTCAAGTATTTGTTTTTGAAATTCAGTCAAGTCAAGTAGTTACACATCAGGTAACTTGAAAATCAAGTTTTTCAAGCTAACTACTTGATTTTTCTTAAAAAAATAGTACTTTTTTTATATTAATCTGATTAACTGCCAAAACGGAATAACAATAAAAATCTATGTATATATAGATTTAATCTTTTATTTAAAAAACATCTAAAAACGAAAACTCTAACAAACTCAGTTTAATAATAAATGAAATAATATGAAATAAAAATACGAAATATTCTGAATTCTGACAATAAAACAATGGAAAAACAACAAACATGAAAATGAATATCTAAAATAAATCTTTAATATCCTCATTTGCCATTCATGATTTGAGACACATAAGGCTTCTAACGGAGTTACCGCCTAATCGATTTCTTGTTTTGGTAAGAGTTAAGGCAGCTCTAGAAAACTGCCTTTCAACTGGAGCTGAAGAAGCTGGCGTTGCCAAAAAGGCTTTGGCCATTGCGGCAAGGTTTGGAAAAATGCATTCGTGTCTCTTCCACCATTCTAAAATATCTTCAGTACTGTCAGCTCTCGGGTCAGAAATATATTTGTCGATTTCGTAACGCCAGGCCATATCGTCGTCTGCATTATGGGCAGGTTTTCTATTAAACAAACTTAGTAGATCTATTTCAAACTTTTCGACACTACTATTTTTACTAGGGTTTGAAGATGCTGCTAGTTGAAGCAAAGTATATGTAAACTAGTAAGTTCACTCAGCGGTAAATCCTTTGATGTAATTCAGCCACATTCTTTTATATCAAGTGACAACTGGAGATGACCGATGCGCTGCGTAAATGTTCGATTTATTCGCGTGGCTTTCTCTAGTCAGAGATGTATTCAGGAGATTGTATGGACTCGTACCGAAAGACCTACTGAATGCCGGACGGGTGAAAAATCAAGTGAAACTGAGCAAAGTTGTAAAAATATTTTCATAGAGGGAAATTGAAAAAATGCATTTTTAGTTGATACCACTGTTGCTATCTCAGAATCTAACAAGAATTTAACAACACTGCAAATCGATCTTGAAAAGGCATCAATAATGGCATCTTTCTTATTTAATCAACTTTGTAGCTTTGACCGTTTCAAAGATAGCAATAATAGTGGATTACCTAAAATATATTTAAAAATATATAATAATATAATACTTCGAAATCTCATTTTTACTACACTTCTTTGGTTTCATGAAAGTGATTTTTCAAGGCCACGTTATGACATGGTTTATGTTTTCGTCTCGCGTTACGGCATTTTTGTATCGTTGATTGGACGACTAACCAAAACTAACCAAATCTATCAAAATTGATTGTACCGTATCGGCACCGGCACCGGTTCAAATGACTACAATAAGCTGAGACTAAGTGAAACTAACCGAAAGTTGTTGACGAATAACCCAAACTAACCAAATCTATTAAAATTGATTATAACGTATCGGATGACTAAAAGAATTTAAGACTAAGTGAAACTAACCGAAAGTTTATTGGAAAACTAACTTAAACTAACCAAATCTATTAAAATTGATTATAATGTATCGGAACCGCTTTAAATGACTAAAATAAGTTAAAAATAAGTGAACTAACGGAAAGTTGGTTCGACCACTAGCCCAAACTAACCAAATCTATTAAAACTGATTATAATGTGTTGGAACCGGTTCAAATGACTAAGGCATAAGTTAAAACTAAGTGAAACTAACCGAAACTTGATTCGACGATTAACCAAAACTATCAAAATCTATTAAAATTGATTATAACGTATAGAACGGGTTCTAATTAGTAAAATAAGTTGATACTAATTGAAACTAACCGAAAATAGATTGGAGGACTAATCTAATCTAACCAAATCTATTAAAATTGGTTATAACGTATCGGAACAGATTCAAATAATTAAAATAAGTTGAGACTAAATGAAACTAACCGAAAGTTGTTGACGAATAACCCAAACTAACCAAATCTATTAAAATTGATTTTAATGTATTCTGAAAAGCTTGAAATGACTAAAATAAGTTGAGAATGAGTGTAGCTAACCGAGAGTTGATTGAACTACCAACCCAAACTAACCAAATCTATCAAAATTGATTATAACGTATCGGATGACTAAAAGAATTTAAGACTAAGTGAAACTAAGCGAAAGTTGAATCGACGACTAACCTAAACTAACCAAATCTATTAAAATTATTTATGACGTATCGGAACCGCATTAAATGACTAAAATAAGTTGGGAATAAGTGAAACTAAACAAAAGTTGAATCGACAACTAACCCAAACTAACCAAATCTATTAAAATTGATTATAACGCATCGAAATCGGTTCAACTGATTGAAATTGTTAAGACTAAGTGAAACAAACCGAAAGTTGAATCGAGGACTAACCTAAACTAACCAAATCTATTAAAATTGATTATAATATATCGGAACCGCATTAAATGACTAAAATAACTTGAAAATAAGTGAAACTAACCTTAAGTTGTTACGACGACTAACCCGAACTAACCATATCTATCAATATTGATTATAACATATTGGAACCGCTTTAAATGATTGAAATAAGTTGAGAAAAAGTGAAACTATCCGAAAGTTGAATCGACGACTAGACCAAATCTACTAAAATTTATTATAAAGTATCTGAACCGATTCTAATGACTAAAATAGGTTGAGACTAAGTGAAACTAACCAAAAGTTGATTGAACGACTAACCGGATTAGGTTGGTTAGTTCAGGTTAATCGTCGATTCAACTTTCGGTTAGTTTCACTTAGTCTCAACATATTTCAATCATTTGAACCGGTTCTAAGACGTTATACTCAATTTTAATAGATGTTATTAGTTGGGTTAGTTACCAAATCAACTTTCGGTTAGTTTCCCTTAGCTTTAACTTATTTTAGATATTTGAACCGGTTCCGATACGTTATAAGCAATTTTAATAGATTTGGTTACTTTGGATTAGTCATCCAATCAACTTGCGATAAGCTTCACGTAGTTTCAACATTTGAACCGGTTCGGATACGTTATAATCAATTTTAATAGGTTTGGTTAGCTTGGGTTAGTTGTTGATTCAACTTTCGGTTAGTTTCACTTATTCTCAACTTATTTTAATAATTTAAAGCGGTTCCGATACGTTATAATAAATCCTAATAGATTTGGTTAGTTTGGGCTAGTCGTCCAATCAACTTTCGATTAGCTTCACATAGTTTCAATTGATTTTAGTCATTTGAACCGGTTCCGATACGTTATAATCAATTTCAATAAAATTGGTTAGTTTGGGTTAGTTTGGGGACGACTACAATCAACTTTCGACTAGCTTCACTTAGTATCAACTTATTTTAGTCATTTGAACCAGTTCCGATACGTTATAATCTATTTTAATAGGTTTGGTTCGTTTGGGTTAGTCGTTGATTCATCTTTTGGTTAGTTTCACTTATTCTCAACTTATTTTAGTAATTTAAAGCGGTTCCGATACGTTATAATAAATTTCAATAGATTTGGTTAGTTTGGGGGCGACTACAAGCAACTTTCGACTACCTTCACTTAGTTTCAACTTATTTTAGTCGTTTGAACCTGTTCCGATAAGTTATAATCAATTTTAATAGATTTGATTACTTTGCATTAGTCGTCGATTCAACTCTCGGTTAGTTTCACTTAGTCTTAACTTATTTTATTCATTTGAACCAGTTCCGATACGATATAATCAATTTTAATAGATTAGGCTAGTTTAAGTTAGTCGTCTATTAAATTTTCGGTTTGTTTCACTTAATCTCAACTTATTTTAATCATTTGAACCGGTTCCGAGACGTTATAATCAATTTTAATAGATTTGGTTAGTTTGGGTTAGTCGTCCAATCAACGTTCGGTTAGTTTCACTTAGTTTCAACTTATTTTAGTCATCTGAGTCGATTTAGATACACTATAATCAATTTTAATAAATTTGGTTAGTTTGGTTTCGTCGTCGATTGAACTTTCGGTTAGTTTCACATAGTCTCAACTTATTTTAATCATTTGAACCGGTTCCGTTACGTTATATTCAATTTTAATAGATTTGGTTAGTTTGGGTTAGTAGTCCAATCAACTTTCGGTTAGCTTCACTTAGTCTCAACTTATTTTAGCCATTTGAAGCAGTTCCGATACGTTATAATCAATTTTAATAGATTTGGTTAGTTTGGGTTAGTGTTCAATTAACTTTAGATTAGTTTCACTTGTTCTCAACTTATTTTAGCCATTTGAAACGGTTACAATACCGACGTCATTATCAATTCTAATAGATGTGGTTAGTTTGGGTTAGTCGTCGATTCAACTTTCGCTTACTTTCACTTATTCTCAACTTATTTTAGTCATTTAAAGCGGTTCCGATACGTTATAATCAATTTCAATAGATTTGGTTAGTTTGGGTTAATCGTCGATTCAACTTTTGATTAGTTTCACTTTGTCTCAACTTATTTTAATCATTTGAATCGGTTCTGATACGTTATAAGCAATTTTAATGGATTTGGTTAATTTGGGTTAGTCATCCAAACAACTTTCGTCTAGTTTCATTTAGTATCAACTTATTTTAGTTATTTGAACTGGTTCCGATACCTTATAATCAATTTTAATAAATTTAGTTAGTTTGGGTTAGTCGTCTAATCAACTTTGGGTTAGTTTGGGTTAGTCGTCCAAACAACTCAGCTAGTTTCACTTAGTCTCAACTTATTTTAGTTATATGAACCGGTTTCCGATACGTTATAATCAATTTTAATAGATTTGGTTAGTTTGAGTTTGTCGTCGAATCAACTTTGGGTTAGTTTCACAGTGCCAAAATATATTTAATATTTACAAAGCATTCCATTATCGTTATATAATATGTACTTATAAAAAAAATCTGACACCTAGACGATTTTTCCGGTCTTGTCGCCTCCTTCACCTAATTTTATTAACATTTCTATTCACTAATCCGACTATAGATTTGTCTTATTTGCCTTTGTATTTTTCATTGCTTCGTATATATTTCCACCGAAGTCCGCATAAAATATTAAAATAGAAATAAAATTAATGATTTTCACAAATCCGACTCTGTTCTGAACACTCTGCCTACATACGAACGACTGATTAAACTAAAACGCTCCACATGCTGCCAACAATCTGCGGATTTTCGGCGGCTGGCAGAAAATATTTGGGGGAGTGGAGCTACTAGTTTACATATACTTTGCTTGAAGTGATGGTTCAGAAATTTGCAGAGTCAGCCCTAAAATATTGTGCTTTAAAAATATCTTCAAATTGCTTCTATCTGCAACTCTTTTCCCCAACTTGTATTGGAGAATGTTTCCACTTTATGTCGGGGGTCTAAAATCAAGACAACACAGTACATCCAGTTAGTTCGTTCGTAATGTTTAATGATTTTGTCCCTTGCCGCTTGAATACTATTTATAATCTTTTCATCGATTTCATCTCGATCAGGTTTATTGTCAAGTTCCATAGCCCACGATTCTAGTCTATCCAGCAATATATTAATGCCGATTATTACCATGGGTAAAGTAGCATATGATTCACCTTCTAAAATTATGGAAATACTCTTAAAAACATTAAGGTACTGGCAAATTCGTTCAATTAACGACCATTCTGAGTCGGTTGGCTTTAAAGTTTTTAAATTTTCTACATTATCACAAAGGATGTTAAGTGCGTTTCTCATATTTAGACTCCATCTCAACATGTTGAACGTGGAGTTCCACCTTGTTATGACATCAAGTTTTGGCATAGTAAATTTCAAGTTTAAAGTGGTGCAAAATTTGTCAAAATCTTCACGTAAATGTTCAGAGTTTTTTAATTTTTTAGCAAGGGAATGGATTTTTCTTACAAAAGAGGGCGGAACTTGGCAGTCATCATCATCATCATCTGATATATCTGTCAAAATGTTGGCGGTTTCTTCAACCTCAGAATCAAGGATTTTCATAAAATCTCTAGCTGCCAAGTTTAAGATGTGTGCAAAACATATAAAGTGGATATTTTTGTATCGATTTCAGAAATATGCGTTTTAAGTTCTCTGATGAACGTAAAAATTACTATTTGTATTGTCGGTAGTAATACCTTGTACGCATTTTGTAACATCGTAGAATTGTAATACTTCGAAAAATAGCTTTGCAATTGCATTACCAGTATGTTGCCCATATGCTGGCACAAAATCTAGAAGGATACAATGAAGTTTTCAATTTTTATCGATAAAATGGGCGGTAATACCATGGTACCCTTTCATATTAAAAGAAGACTATCCATCGATTGTGAACGAGATTTTTGAATTGCATGTTTTCAAAAATTACTTAATTGTTTGCTGCGCTGCTGCAAATGGTTTTAATGTCAAAGATTTCATTTGATTCCGACCAGGTAGAGTTGCCTTTGGATTTAGGAATTTGTACATTTTTCCACTTATAGCATCTTCAAAAAAGTTGAAAGGGAGATACTTCTGTGCTATATATTCCACAAGTATAGTTTTTGAAATTTGTCTTGTTGGCAGTTTTCTGAGCAACTAGTGGTCTGCAAAATAAACAAAACTGGAGTTAGTAAAATGCAGCGCAAGGTGCAAGAATGTTTACGTTATAATATCCCACTTTTAAATGAAAAAGTAAGTAATTTTTTTGAAATGCCCTGTATAAAAATTTATAGCATGTCCCACAATTTTGAATAGAATGTTTTAAAGTCAATATAGATTTTTGTAAATATACTCTGATGAGTTTTATTGATGCAGGGTGTCCAAAAACTGCTGCACCGACTTCAAAATCAGAATTTTAAATGAGACATCATTACACAATTATATCATCAAACAAAAATTATGTTATATAATAAAAAAACGGTTCTAAAGTAGAAGTCGACAGTAGTTCTTATATTTAACAAACTTTTAGAATTGTTATTAGAAAGTTGTAATTTTTTCCGTTCAAGAGCCGCCTTTTATTTGATATTTTGATATCTCGCCTATCTCGGTATTTATTAATAATTTATTAAACATTTTTAATATAGAATAACTTTTAAAATCAAGGAACCTATAATAATAATAATAAACATTATAAAACTATAAGTGTGGCTTAAAATGTACTGATCCGGATTTTGAAAAAAAATAGCTTTTTAAGGTGTTTTTGGGGATCAAGGAATCCAAATTAAGCATATTTTCTAGCATATCATTCTTAATCGTTTTTTTTTAGATTTTTCAAGAAGGGATAAAGTTAGAGAAAAACAAATGAAAGATTCGTGATCCTTGATCCCGAAACCATATAAAACGATAACAAACTCGAGTTTTTATGATCCAGATTAAAATTGATCATTTTTGTTCAATTAAAATGAACTGATCCGAATTTTGAAAAAAATAACTTCTTAAGGGGGTTTCGGGATCAAGGAATCCAAATTAGGCATTTGTTTTTTTTCTAGCATGTGTTTTTTTAAAGATTTTTCAAAAAGGGATGAAGTTGGAAAAAAACAAATGAAGGATTCTGGTGCAGCACTTTTCGGACACCCTGTATAAATAAAATTCTAATAGGTAAATTAATTTTTTTTGATTGCCAAGAATCTTTTATATAATTATTTTTTTCTACACTCTGTAGTTTCTGAGGAAAAGGTATGCATACGCCCCTAATAAAATGCCCACTCTGTACAATTATTTACTATTTAGTTTTAGCTCAAATCTAGTTATTATTAATTTTTTACCTTCTCAAGCCAATTTGTAATTGTGCTACGCCTATTCGAACTGGCAGAGGCTTCTGCCTCGGCATTAGGTGGGCTGGATCTACCAAAAATGTTTTCGTAGACTGTGGTGTATTTAGCTTGCAAATGCCTCCTTAGTGAAGGTGTTCCACAGTTTTTCATTTTTTAAACTATATTTTTTACGACACATAGGGTACATTTGTCTTGTTTGTCAGTATTTTTCTTACTCTTAGGATGCTGCTCGATTATGAAATAATCCTTAATTTTATTTGTTTTATTAGATACACTTTTATTAGCTTTAACTCGTTTTGCCTTTGGTGGCGCCGACCCTGCACTTTCTTCTTCTGGTTCGGTGTCATATGATTCTGACACTTTTTCAACTACGATATATTCTGAGCCGCTGCTTTGAAAAGGTTCCGACTCCATTTCTGACAAATCACTTCTTAAATCAGACATAATAATTCTTTTGCGGTCGCCGTTTATCCTGGAACAACGCTGCTCTACTAATAGCACGAGCACGTCGTCATCGAGTGCCTGCTTGCTGTGTGAATCCCCTATTTTAACGCTTCGATGCGCATTTCACAGATCACTATCAAGTAGTATCAAGTAGTTTGATTTTACTTGATATCAAGTCAAGTAGTTCAGTCCGAAAATCAGGTCAAGTCAAATATCAAATTTTCAAAAGCTTGAGTTTTCAAGTCAAGTCAAGTCTTTAAGAAACAATTTAAGCTACTTGTCTTGATGAATCTCTACCGCTAATGGCGCCCTGGGGCGTGCCATCCCTGCCCAGGCATGCGATTTAACATTATTTTTTTTCCTTGTCAAATACCATTTGTATAAAAATTAACGTTGATATTAGAATGCCTTATTTGGAAATAAGGTGAGAACGAGTATAGATTTAGAAATGCAGCTTTAGCTAAATTTCAACGTTTTTATTCTCTTCACAATTTAGAATTTAATTCGTTGTGAAAAATGGAAAACTGAAATTGTATTATCATTTTAAGCTAAAATGGTAGCGGCTACCATGCACGAAGCACGTATTTTAAATCAGCTTTCAAAGGAGCTTAAGTTCAATCAGGTTCAAGGCAGGGTATGGAAGATAAGGCAATTTGTTGTTGAAATAAAGTGGACACACCCATAAATGTGAATAAAAGTATATTGATAAAGATAAACGGTACAAAGTAAATTCCCGAATACGAGAGCGATTTCGCATTAGCAGCGATTTGACGCTAACTAAACTAACTGAAAAAGGTTGCTCTCGCCCAAAACAAAAATAATGCTAGCCTAAACAATATGTCTTTGTCGTACACTATGGCCCATTATGTAGAGCTGAACTTATATTATTAAATAATAGCAATTAATAGTAAGAGCATTTTGATTACATATGTCTTTTTTACCTTGTAATTGATTGTCTTTAGCTCCACAAATAATTACGCTTGTTTTGAATTGGTATAGAGCCTCTTCGGCTCTGGCTCCAGGATGTAAACAGCACAAGTGCTAGTTTAGTGACCCTACTGAATTAGCTAGATATTCTCGACGTTTCGATAAGCAAGTCTAAAGAAACTAAAAATGAAAATGCTTAGCAAATACAATAAAACAGTAAAAAGCTCTTGCAGATTGTCAAGCTTTAAACTGACAAAGCTTGACAATCTGCAAGAGCTTTTTACTGTTTTATTGTATTTGCTAACCATTTTCATTTTTAGTTTCTTTTATTCTTGAAAACGATAGGAGACTTTTTTTTTATGGCAGTGGCACACACACTAAAGGTAGATCCTATGGCGCTCGACGAGCGGTGTGTGTGCGAAGCTGTTGACTGACACGGCTCTTGAATATTTGTAGGTTGTAATTAGTGGGAAACAGATGTCCTGGAAGTGAGTTCCACAGTGATGCAGTGCGCCAGACAAAGGAGCTCTGGTAAAGCGATGTTCTAGGTGTTTCCAGTTGCACGACGAACCGGTGCGCTCCCGCCGTCTGTCGGGACTGCCTGACAGGAGTTGCCAGGGGCGGGATTATGCGGGCCAAATCCTGGGAACATCTGCCGTGAAAGTATCTGTAAAACAGAGACATCTCGGCCACATGTCTGCGATGTTCCAAACTATCCAGATTCCGGGTCAACTCCGGATCGCCGACGAGACGCACAGCCCTCTTCTGAATGGAATCCAGCAGCTTTAGGGTATGCTTTGGTGCGGCACCCCAGATATGTGAGCAATATTCTAAGCACGGTCTTATTTGCGCTTTGTACAGCAAGAGCAACTGCTGCGGTGTATAGAGTTTTTTGTTGCGAAATAGCGCACCAAGCTTCTGGGAGGCTGATTTTGCGATGTTAGCAACATGGTCATGCCATGACATATTGCTGTTGGCCGAGACACCCAGCAGCCCGATTGACAAGGATGAAGGAATGGTCGATCCTGCCATAATGATGTCAGGGCCCGCCGTATTGGCCCTCTTAGTAAACGTTGCGGCTTGGGTCTTTGCTGCATTGAACTGGACCAAATTTCGGTCGCCCCAAGTTTGAACTTTCTCCAGGTCTTGATTAATTGCTGTAATCTGCTCCTGTCTGCGGTGATGAGTCTCAGTCGCTGGTAAGGGTTTTTCTGATCTAAAGTGGGAGACAAGGGTACTGTCATCTGCAAAACTGTAAACAGGATTATTTGTTTCGGTCAGCAGGTCATTAATATAGATGAGGAACAGAGTTGGTGAAAGTATTGCGCCCTGAGGCACGCCCGCGTTGATGGTGAATGTGTCCGAGATGTGTCCATCGACTGCAACATGCAGGGATCGGCTCTTAAGGAAACTGGCCAGCCAGCTGCAGAGAGAGGCGGGCAGTCCCAAGGACGGCAGTTTGTTGAGCAGTCCGTCATGCCAAACTCTGCCGAATGCCTTTGAAATATCCAACGCAATCGCTCGAGACTCTCCGTAGTTTTCAATTGCCCTACTCCATATATGAGTGACATAGGCCAATATATCTCCTGTCGATCTCTCTTTGCGAAAGCCGTATTGATTATCGCTGATTATTCTGTTGCTCTCGAGGTACTTGAGTAGTTGCTGGTTGACTATACGTTCCATGACTTTGGAGATTATTGGAAGCAAGGCAATCGGGCGATAGTTTGAGGGCGTGGTTTTCTTGCCTTTTTTTGGAACAGGTTGCACTCGAGCGACTTTCCAAGAGGATGGGTAAATCCCTTTTCTGTAAGAAAGAGAAAAAAGCCTGGAAAAAACGGGTGTTAGTTCGTTGGCGCAGTTCTTTAGCACGATGGCAGGTATTCCGTCCGGTCCTGATGCCTTTTGCGTATCTAGTTCTTTAAGGATTTTGCGAATATCACGATGAGAAAACTTGACTTCTGCCATGGTGGTGTTGATGTTCGGTATAGTGGGGAGAGTCTTGCTTTGGGGCACGTCTAAGGTAGAGTGCGAAGAAAACATTTTGGCGAGCATGTTTGCTTTTTCCTTGGCTGTAGTCGCCGTGATGCCACGTTCGTCCGTCAAAGGTGGGAGAGACGTTTTTGTAAAGTTGTTACTTACTGCCTTTGCTACCGACCAGAAATTCCTGGAGCCACTGGGGCATTGCAAAAGTTTATTCCTGATCCTTTGATTGTGTTTGTCCTTAGTTTCGTCGATCACACGCTTGCACTCGTTTCTCGCTTCGATAAAATAATTGCGATTTTCAGCGGTCTGATTTTGCTGCCAGTACTTATAGGCTTGCTGTTTCCTTCCTACAGCTCTTTAGCATCTTTTGTCGAACCAGGGCTTTTCTTTTGATGGTAACTTGATGGAATTTGGGATGTATGCTTCCATTCCTGAGGAGATTACTTGCATGATCTCTTCGCAGCAGTCTGACGGGTCGTCCGCGGCAAAGCAGACGTCGAGCCAAGGAAAATCTAGGTAAAACTGCCTCAGATCGTCCCAGTTTGCAGAATTGTAATGCCAGATTTTGCGAGGCAATGGTGGATCCTTCTGTATGAGTGGCAATTCACAAACCGTTGTAATAAGTTTGTGGTCGGAGGTACCTAATGGCGGACCAACTGTAACCTTGTACTGGTCAGGATTGGTGGTCAGAAAAAGATCCAGGAGGGCGGCGAATTCGCCCCTCTCTGAGATTCGAGTTGGTTCGTCTACAAGTTGAGTAAGCCCGCAGCTGATGGCAAATGCTTCAGCCTCTCTACCTTCGTTGTCGGTCTTGTTGTGATGTTTGAGCCAGTTGGTGTTGTGGGCATTGAAGCCTCCCAGAACGATTATTTCTGAACTGGGGTGATCGACCTGTATTGAGTCAAAGGTGGTAGCTAGTGTTGAGAAAAAGCTTTGGTGGGCTCTATCGCTCGGAGGGCGATAGAGACAACATATAAACTTGGTTAATCCCTTGGCGGTGAACTTGAGCCACATGACGTCAAGGTTGTTCGGTTCGAGTGTTTCCTCGCGGTGACATGAGAGGTCGCTTCGGACAAAAAGGCATATTTCGAACTTATATCTAAATCGGGTATGTAAGTCGTAACCAGGATAGAGGTAGTTCACTGTTGTTGTTGTAGAACATACTTGTGTTTCTGTAAGGGCCAATATGTGTGGTCTATTTGCTTGTAGATGTTGGTGTACCGAATTTATGTTTGTATTTAGGCCTCTTATGTTGCAGAAATCTATTCTAAATTGGTTCGGTATCTTTGTTGTCTGTAAAATGCGGAATGAAGGGCTCCCAGGGCCACCCAGCGCCCGGAGATCCAAATGGCCGGGGAGTTTACCTCCGGAATATTTTGATCCTGGAAGCACCATCATGTCCATATATTCCTACTGTGAAAACCCGGCATCACCAGCGCGGGAGCGGAACGTGATTTGGGAAAACCACTTAGCGCTCCCCAATTCTGGTGGGGTGGTCTCTCACCGGACGATGCGAGTAGGCTTATGCATCTACCACCTACGGCCGCTTCCACTCGAAGCATCGGCCTCAGACTCATTCCTTTGGCGGTCCCTAGTCTGACAGGGGTAAAAATGGGGTTTGTTGGATCACTCCCCAGTGATCAGCTCCAGACTTTGTACTTTGGTGTTCTCCAGCCTGGAGGAGGACGATGGGATTTGATGGGCCACATCCCGTGGCAACTCGGAATGGTGGGGGCGTCACTCGCCGTAATCAAACTGCTCTCACCAGTTTGACGTTCCTGCCAGCCAATACAATGCAGCCCCTC
>MU190267.1:0-12775 GCA_016904865.1 Pissodes strobi | reverse complement strand
CCCCGTAATCAAACTCCTCTCACCAGTTTGACGTTCCTGCCAGCCAACACAATGCAGCCCCTCTTGTCACAAACTGTCATTGATCAGCTCCAGACTTTGTACTTTGGTGTTCTCCAGTCTGGGGGAGGATGATGGGATTTGATGCGCCATATTCCATGGCAACTCGGAATGGCGGGGGCGTCACTCCCCGTAATCAAACTCCTCTCACCAGTTTGACGTTCCTGCCAGCAGTTCCGTTGCTTATCGAAACGTCGAGAATATCTAGCTAATTCATTAGGGCCACTAAACTAGCACTTGTGCTGTTTACATCCTGGAGCCAGAGCCGAAGAGGCTCTATACCAATGCAAAACAAGCGTAATCATTTGTGGAGCTAAAGGCAATCAATTACAAGGTAAAAATGAATCCTCCACAACAATATAGAACATATCTACATATGTCTTATTGTAACATTCCCTCAAACCAATTCAATCAAAACATTAAACACAATTTTATGCAAAGGTTTAGTTAATATGTCCACTAATTGTCCTCAAGTTTCAATAAACTTAAGTTCAATCTCGCCCCGGTTAATCACATCACGGAACAAAAATGATACCGCACGTTCGTCGATGTGTTTAATTCTTGTATCGTACTCCGGATTCCTTGCCAATCTGATAACCGATTAATTGTCTACCATGATCATCAATTTTTCTTGATGGAATCCCAGTTCTTCCATGAATGACTTCAGCCATAAAGCTTCTTTGGTGCCCGTTGCCACTGAGATATATTTCTTCTTTTTCCATATTTTTACGCGCACGTAAATGCATGAGAGCTGCCATTTATCAACCATAAGTACACTATTCACCTACCTTAGAAATTATCGAGTGTTTACTAACAAAAGTATTAACTTCGCATTATTCACTCAATTTTAAGTGAATACTTGGAAAAACTGTGGTTTTACTACATATGCTAAGTAATTACTTCAATGAGAACCAAATGCTTGATCTTAAGTATTTACTCAATATTTTATTCACTTAATCCTAAGTATTTACCTACAAATGCCCTAGTACAAGCATTTACTACTTTTTATTCACTTGGCTCATTATTTTTGGCAACGTTATAAACCCAATTTTTCTGTGTGTTTACTGATGTATATGTTTACTGAGTAGGTACTTGTTCATAATTCTACTTTTTGGCTTAAAGAAAATTTCAAGGGCCAGAAAAGTCATGAATTTGTTGAAAATCAGCCAGGAAGAACAAATAAATGAAAACTATCTCCATCAACCGAGTTTTCAAGCTAACGATGAAAAGAACAAAAGCGCACCTTGCCACTCACTAATTTTGGGAAAGATAAGTTCCTCAGAGGCAACATCACGGTCTAGCATACCCTGCTTTGAAAATAACCAGGAAACTCAAATTTTTTAATTCTGCGACAATGGAACCTTCAGAAGGATAGACGAAGGAATACTGGATAAAACTAACATCTTAACTTGATATTGGACGACAGTGTCCCCGTATTAAATCCTCCAAGCAACGACGGAGACAATATAGATTTTGAAGACCGAAGTTCTACACGAATTGATGATCAGAATAATTTTCATTTTTCCAGACCACTGAAAGAACCTGTCTCTATTTAGTATGAATTAAAGGAAAATATCATTACAGAAGAGGTTTGTACCAAAGAATATGGACGCACATAGACGGTATTAGCGATTTTGTTGAGGAACCAGAAAAAATGGACTGCCCAGAAAAAGATTCTGATTTTGATACCAGGATAAACCAATTTGACAATAATGATGATTCTGGAAACGATCCAGAAGAAATAGTTCGTGGAGAGAAGAAAGTTTCGGACAGAAAAATCAGACAAGCAGCAAGATATAGAAGAATGAAAGGTAAATCTTAACAAGGATATAAAAGAAGCAGAGAAGAAAATGTGTCACGAATTTCTCGAGAAGCAAGAAGGATAAAAGAACGATGCAGTCATAAAGTACTGAAAAAGACTACCAATAAATCATTTTTATGTGCTTCAATCACCGATAATGATAGAGCGGAAATTTTCTAACGCTTCTGGAAACTAGAGACTTGGATCGAAAAAAGTTATTTGGTCGTAATCTTGTCATCACTCGGCCAGACCGCAGGCGTCGAAAGAAAACAAAAGACGGATAGTTTTCAAGGAAATTGAAGGTCATGACTACTTTCTCAATATTTGTAGTGGTGAGAAACTCAAAGTTTGTCACAAGATGTTCATCAATTCAATGTGTTTGGGCGAAGATTGTTTGAAACGATGGGTTAAAGAAGGAAGGACTGTTTATGAGTCATCCAAAGAAGATGCAGCTGAGAGCCCCCTACTACAATATAAAAAAGAGACACGCCAAGTGCCTCTGAAAAAGAAATTGCGGGAAGTAGTGATGGAATGGCTTGAGTTGATACCAAAGATACCCTTTCACTACTGCAGGTCATCTTCTATAGGAAGTATGTCGACAATGCTTTTATGCATAAGATTTGTTTAAAATATTCAAAACTTGGTGTTCACAGAATTAAAAACGGTCTACTCACCTAAAAGCAATCAAAGATATATTAAGAGAGCAGAACATTTGTATCCATAAGCAACTTAAAGATCAGTGCGAAACCTGTGTGAGGTTTAAATGTGGAACAGTGCCGAATAAATTTACAGTGCTCATAGGGAAAAAGAAAAAGCCGGAAAAAGTGCTAGTCATGAAAACATGGTAGTGACAGTAGACCTTCAGAGTGTTCTGACATGTCTAAAACTTTTAGCTTTTCAAATCTATTATAAGCTAAAGCTGCAGCTGCACAATTTTACGATCAACTCACTTCAAGATAAAAAGTGTGTTTGCATGTGAGGCCAATGGTGGAGTCATCTCGAGTGAATTTACGTCCTGTTTGATTGATTTTTTATTGCATAGCTTAAATTCCAATCGTTTATTTTCATATCTGTTGGATGCAACTACCACAACAGTTATTTCTAGAAAAGGGTCATACCATGTTCTGAAGATTCTGTTCATTCAGTGCTAGAGCATTATTTTTATTCGCCAATTAACTCCCCATCAGACAACATAGCAAGAATGCGAATAGCCAATCATATGTGCCCTATGAAATAAAAGATTTGGATTACACTTTTTTCAAGAAATATGAGCAGGCTAGCAATTTTCAGTCAATGAGGCCCGGAAAAAGAGTACGAGATTCAACTATTGTAAATATCAGACAGCTCAAGTACCTTCCTGAGGGTAGAGTTTGCTATACTCTTGACCACTCTGAAAACTGGCTGGAGTTGCCTCACCATAGAGTGACTCAAGAATTTGACTCATACAGTATTCCACTTTATAAAAATCAAACTGATATCTGATGATAAATCAAATATCTGCAGCACAGTGGCGGCTCGTAGCGGCAAGAGTAGGTGAAGCGCAATTAGCGCCTCCGGCAAAACTGCGCGGCAGGAGAAAAATGTTTGGGGCCACGCCCAAAAGTCCTGCGGTGACGATACCTGCGAGAATTAATATACCATGAGCGCCGCGCCGCCACCAATTTATAATAATATCAAAAAGATAATAGAATTACTAGCTAACCCACACTCTCGCGCACAGTTATTTTGACTGCTCCCATATACTTTTTAAATATAAGGTCTATTCTTCGATTTTGTAGTGAGGCTTTTCTTTAACTTCGCAAATGATAATGCACAGTGAATACGGTCCGAAGAAGCTTCATGCCTACTACAACCTCTTGTCAAAAAAAAATTCTCTCTCTTGATTTTACTACTTGTTTTTCTATTTGAAGGAAAGGCTTAGGTCCCTCCGTATTTAAAAAGTCTCTTTTATCATCGTTTTCAACCTGGAAAATGGTGTTTCTAACAAGATGCAGATCGGATCATACAATGGAAACATTTCGTAAAACAATGCGCGACAACGACGTGATGCAAATTTGCTTCCGAACGACTGTGAACTGAATTTAATATTAGCATAAGAACCTGTCGGAGTCGCATTGTCGGGCTGCTTCCGTTCTATAAATAGCTCACGTATCTAGCATGTCTGCTTCGCCCGTTGCCATAGCAACCATCGTAAATAAATCTATATATTGCAGTGCAATTATTGATCTTGCTGTTTGCGATTCCCACATGTTTCGAGTGTCGAAAACCGCCCGCACCGGCCGATCTTATAACAAGTTATTCAGCGCGCTACGTTTTATAGTTAATTATCTTTTATGAGTATTATCGCACTAATTTTGATTAGAAATTTATATTATGAAAATTTGTATTTTTAAGAAATGATATTTTAGAAATTGCACTAATTTTGATTAGAAATTTAGATAATAAAAATTTTATTTAATTAAAAATATTTTTACTTTAAAGTAATGAAATTTTAGAAATTGTAGGTGAAGCGGCGCTTCACCTGCGTCCAATGACGAGCCGCCACTGCTGCAGGAGATGAGGCAAGTTATTGAAATGGATCATTACCCGTTTTATGATGCACTACATCCTTGACTACATCATACCACTAAAAAAACAAAAATGTTTTTTTGAAAAAGACTTGTTTAGGTTAACTGTATTTCAAAATAAATTTGTTTGTGTAATATAAGGTTTAGTGTTATGTTCGGTTATCTCAATCAATAGATTGTGTTATAGCATCAATGTCCCTTTGGAAAATATAAAGACTAATCACTCCAAAGTGGCATTTTATGTTTATGTTTCCGTTGAATTACCCGTCTCTTAATTATATTAATGCATAATAGTATATTATGATATAAGTGTATAAGAGGGTCTTTAAAGCACGCGCGACATATTTCAAAACACGACGCGCAGCGGAGTGTTTTGTAAGTCGCAAGGGCTTCAAAGGCCTCTTATACACGTATATCATACGATATTTTTTATTACGAATGCATCATAATCTCAAAAATGTTTTAAATATTAAACTTAAGGGATATATTGACGAATATATCAATCTGTCACATTTGACATGATCAAATGTTTCTATAGAAACCTTTAAAAAAGTAGGTGCATCATAAACATTATTTTAAGCACGCTGCAGCGTGCGATAATCGTTGATTATGATGCATGCGTAATAAAAAATTAATTTTTCATAAGAAACATGTGAAGCTCAGAAACACATCATAAAATTGCTTTTATTGTAGAAATCCCTTTTTTTCGACTCCTGTAAAATATTGATGTTATCACATTGGAGCTATTAAATGCCCGGCGACGATATTTATATCATTACATGTCTGTTCTGTCTGCTAAGCCACGTAGAAAAAATAGAGAAACAGGACAAAGAGACACTACAGTTCATTAGATGTTAAATTCAAACCTGTTAGGGTTTGCAAATAAAGTTTTTCAGATGTTTTCGGCGTAACAAAGCACAGAGTAGTAACAGCTGCAGATATTTTGGAGAATGGAGATGTTCCGAAGGAGAGAAGGTGAGATGATGGAATATCTCGGAAAATTATATCAAAAAAAAAGAAAACGTTCGACAGTTTATTGGTAACTTGAGAGGTAAAGAAATCCACTACAATAGAAAAAAGTCCAAGCGCGTCTACCCTTCCGCAACTGCTTCTATGGCTAACTTCTAGAAAGACGTGATCCAAAAGATCGAGAAAACTATGATATGTTCACAAACATCTTTTTCAATGATTTTAATATGAACTTTTCATCCCCTGCCTCTGGAGGTTTGCTTTAAGTTAACGAGATTCAACGAGCAAATAAGGCCGAGATTCAACGAGCAAATAAGGCAAAGAGAAAGGAAAAACTTTATTATCGAGTGCCGCATCAACCAAAAAAAGAGCAAAAAGTATTTATGAACTTGGCAAAGAAAATCCTGAAAATAGTATAAAATTTTATTTTGACCTTCCGCAAGTACCGCCGCAACCTCATATACCAATCGAAACGCACTTTATTTTCATCTAAATAAGTAGGTATGCTTTTTGTTGCGTGTCAATGAATTCTGGACCTCCAGTATTTTATATATAGACTGACGATTTAGCTGGAAGGAAGACTAGTCAAATCGGTTCTGGTTTGTTTTATCATCTTCAAAGTTTAAATTATGACGGAGTAAACCTCATCAGATTACCCTGCGACAGGTGTGGTGGGCAGAATAAAAGTTCCCACATTATTCACACCCTAACATATTGCGTCAAAAACAATTCTCTCAATAATTATATTTCCAGTTCGAGGACGTAGCTACCTTCTTGCAGGTAGGTAATTTGGTAGAGTGGAAAAATTTGGCTCCTGACTGGCAAATCTATGATATTGTTATGTTTTTCCGTGGGTTCTGATAAAAATCACAACTTTTACTATTTTACAATAATACTCTCTTTATTCTTAATCACTGATCACTGTATACAATTAAACACACTAAACTACTCTTATAACTTTACAACTAATAGCTCTTTACAATTCAACACTCAAGGCTTAACTAACTCAACACGCTTTTTGCCTGCTACTTACGTGAGCGATTTGTAGCGAACGCGAATCAGTGGCGATGCCGTGCGACTATATTAATTTTTCGTACGGCATCGTCAGGGCTTCGTGTTCGCGTTCGCGACAAATCGCTCACCTAGGACGCCCTGTTATATACCATCTAAAATCTATCACGAATACTAGGGATGAAGCGGGGCCTATATGATTCTCGACCAGGTCAGAGTACAAATAATATCGAGTAAATTCACTCAGCAAAAATCGTTTGATGTTTTTTGATCAAACGCAAAAGCCGCAGCACGGTAAAAAATTACTTTTTACTCTACCTGCATCAGCGAGCAGTCTGTGAGGGGAGATTCAAAAAGTATTAGCTGATGCAAAATTATGTCCTTTAATACGTGATTCAAATGAATAAAACTATGTAATAAAGTTATACAAAATAGTAACGTATACTAAATTCAAAAACATTATAAATAAAGGTAATACCAATTAAAATAATTTATTTGGCAGTTTGTAACTTGATTTATTTATTAAAAACATGTATAAAGCAGAATGTTCAAAATATCACTGCATTACTCGCGTTACGAGTATTTCTCACACATTTTCTGGGAAATCGTCTGTTTTCGGAAATGGCTTTGCGAGCGGTGCTGTCCTCCACTCTAGCCGACTAAAAAATTAAAGTAAGTTAAAAGTAATTCAAATTAACCGAACTTTTGCGGCTAACCAAAACTAACCAAATACATTAAAATTGATTAAAACGTATCGGATCCGGTTCAAATTACTAAAATAAATTGGAGCTAACTGAAACTAACCGAAAGTTGATTGAACAACTAACCAAAAGCACCAAAAAGGGCTAAACCGTATCGAGACAAATTAAAAATATTAAAGTAAGTTAAAATTAACTTAAATGAACCGAATTTTGGCGACTAACCAAAAATAACCGAAAACATTAAATTTGATTATAACGTATCGGAGTCGGTTCAAGTGACTAAAATAAATTAAAACTAACTGAAATTAACTGAAAGTTCATTGAGCGACTAACCAAAATTAAACAAAGGCACCAAAAAGGGCTACAGCGTATCGCAATAGTTTAAAACATTAAAGTAAGTTAAAAACTAACCCAAATTAATCGAATTTTGGCGACTAACCAAAATTAACCAAAAACATTAAAATTGTTTATAACGTACCGGCACCGGTTCAAATGACTAAAATATGTTATTTTATATAGGAACACAGGGCGGAAAAAAATATCACGCGGATATATGAAGTAAAATATATTTTAAAGTGTAAACGGTACAAGAACAAATTGAATAAAAATATACGATCTTAAATCTTAAAAAGCGAAACAACTACTACTCATAAACCTCACAGCGGAAAGGCGTGATGCTTTCAAAATAACAGATTACATTTTGTGAATTAAGCAAAAGCTAATCGGGCACATATTGCCGTTGTATGCGTCGGTAAAAGATAATAATCACCAAGGATATTGACTGCATTATCTAACATTCTCCCTCAATATCATAGGTGAGAAATAAAAATACTTAATCCTAACAGCCTTCTTAAAAATAGTTACAGACTGACAAGCCTAGCCGTTTATTGAATATTTAGTTTATTACAAATAAATTTATGCTTTTTGGAGCTCAGTGACTTTGTCAGCATATCTGCGACCATTTCAGTTGTCGGCTGATACAAAAGCTGAATATCATTATTTTTTATTTTGTCTCGGATAAAATGATACTGTACATGTATATGCTTAGTGCGTTTATGAAAGGTTTGATTTTCAGATAACTTTATCGCACTTTGATTGTCATTATAAATATTGAAAGCCACATTGAGATTTAGGAAATTACAAGAATCATTTTTACTAAATAATTCAGAACATAATGATTTTAAATAGATTGACTCTTTTGCAGCTTCGCAAATCCCAATATATTCAGCCTCTGTTGAACTTAGAGCGATTGTGTTTTGTTTACGACTTTCCCATGACACAGGACCACCTGCTAATGTAAATATATAACCATAAAAAGATTTTCTATCAATTATATTGTTTGCCCAATCAGAATCCACAAAGCCGATTACGGGATTTTTTGATTTTTGAAATACAATTCCCTGATTTTGTGTACCCTTCAGATATTTTAGAACTCTCTTAGCCCCCAACCAGTGATCTTTAGAGTGATTGATATTGAACTGACTAAGAAATGATACTGCAAATGAAATATCCGGTCTTGTGCAAACTGCAAGATACATCATCGAGCCTACAATTTCTTGATAAGGTGCGTCATAAAATTCACCCTTAGAAGGAAATTTTTGATTTTGCTCTAAGGGAGCACCGACAGTTTTACAATTTGTCATTTCAAATTTATTAAGCAATTTTTGAATGTACTGTTCTTGGCTAATTTTTATTTTACCTTCTGAACGATTTCTTTCGACTTTCATTCCTAACATATGCGATATTGGACCAAGATCTTTGATGTGAAAATTTTTATGTAATTCCTCTTTTAAGCGTTGTGCCTCGATTTTATTGTTATAAAAAACGAAAAAGTCGTCAACATAATGTGCTACAATAACAATAGTCTCTGTTGAAATATTGAAAAATATACACGGCTCTATTTTTGATTGCACATAATTTAACTTTAGAAGTACATTCTGAGCCTTTTCGTACCATAATTTAGCTGATTGCTTTAGGCCATATAGCCTTTTTAAGTAGACATACTTTATCTTGTGAACCTTGCTCAACAAAACCTTCCGGTTGACTCATAAAAATTTCCTCATCAATATCGCCATTTAAGAAAGCGGTTTCTACATCTAGATGATCTGTTTCTAAGTCTAATTCGACAGTCATAGCTAATAATAATCTTAAATTGCTAAACCTAATTACCGGAGAAAAGGTTTCAAAGTAGTCTATACCATATTTTTGGGTGAAGCCCTTAGCTACAAGCCTTGCTTTATAGGTTGCTATTTCTCCGTTTTGGTCTTTTTTAACTTTAAAACCCCATTTATTTTTAACAATATTTTTATTAGTGGGTTTATCGACTAGTTCCCAAGCATTATTAGTTTTAAAAGCATCAATTTCATTTTTAATAGCCTGACGCCATTCGGCGCTTCTAGAACTTGACAGTGCTTCAGTAATAGTCGAAGGTTCTAAATCATTGGATACAGATCACATAGCGAAATTTGAATCATAATCTAACATACATTCACCATACCTTCTTGGTTGCTGTCTTATACGTCTAGGATACCTAGTTTCAGCCATAGTTTCACTATCACTTAATTGCCCTTCACTATTTTCACACACTTCACTATTTTCTTCTTCTGAGTCATTGGGCTCAGCCGGTTGTTCTGGAGTTTCAGGTAGCTGATGATCGAAGTCTTTATGATCTGCTGGCCATAAGCAAGTAATTCCTGGATCCGTTGATAAGATGGACGTATTCTTGATTTCGAAGTCCATAAAACGGTTTTCAAAAAACTCAACATCCCTTGCTATTTTGATGGTGTGTTTCTCTGAATCTAGAAGTCTATATCCTAAACTAGTTTCTGAATAGCCGACGAAAATATATTTTTTGCTCTTTTCGTCGAGCTTTCTTCTTTTAATGTCAGCTATATGAGCAAATGCATTGCATCCAAACACTTTTAGGTGGCTAAGATCAACCTTTTTACCTGTCCATTTTTCTTCAGGCGTTGCACCCCGTATTTTCTTTGCTGGTGAACGATTAATGAGATATACAGCTGTATTGGCAGCTTCAGCCCATAATTCTTTAGGACTTTTTGCATCACTTAGCATTGAACGAACTTTTTCAAAAATAGTACGATTGGAGCGTTCTGCAACGCCATTTTGTTCAGGACTGTAGGGTATTGTGAGCTCGTGTTTTATACCATGATCCTTTAAAAAGTGTTTTAAACCTTCATTACAATATTCACCCCCGTTATCTGTTCGCAATACTTTTATTTTTCGTTCAGCCTGATTCTCCACCACAGAACAAAATTCCTTAAATATATCGGAAACTTCGTCTTTTGACTTTAAAAAATAACAGAAAATTTTTCTACTGTGGTCATCTATTAAGTTAAACATATATCTTTTACCACCCCAAGATTCTACTTCCATTGGGCCTACGAGATCTGAATGAATGAGATCCAATTTATTTTGAGCCACCCCCTTATCTTTTTTGTAGGGAAAAGGTTTTCTGGATTGCTTACCTTTTATACAGCTCTCGCAAAAATCAGGTTCCTTATTTTCACTGTAACTTATTCCAGTAGCTAAACCATTTTTTAGCAAATTCATGCTTACGTGGTTAAGATGTCCCAGTCGTTTGTGCCATAATTGTTGCGAATTATGCACTGTCACTACGTTGGCGGCTTCCGAGGATATGTCCAATTTATATAAGCCATCCACATGAAGCCCTGTAGCTATAGGTTCTCCCTTAACGGCACAATGGTCAGTGTCCAAGATTTTACACCCATCATTGTCAAAAAACACACAGAAACCTTTAGAAACCATTGAGTTTACAGATAGCAAGTTTGGAACATATTTTATTTCTGAAATGTCCGTTTCAATATGGCTCGATTTTAATTTTACGGCACAGGTTCCTGTCCCTTTGACATATAGTTTGGATCCATTTGCTACTGTTATTGATTGTCCTAGGTTCTGGTCCGTCAGGTTTGATAGTAGGTCAATATTTCCTGTCATGTGGCTAGAAGCCCCACTATCGATATACCAAGCCGACTCATTCATATTTACACCTAGAGCAGCAGCGAACAAACAGTTTTTGCCTCCGTGAGCATTGTTTGACTTCTCGGATTTATTCGATGCGTTTTCGTTACTTTTACTTGAAGTACTTTCCTTGTTTTGTGGGCACTGATTTTTGTAGTGGCCTTTTTGTTTGCAGCCCCAGCACCATGGAGGTTTCTTATATTTTCTGACAGCTAATGCAGAATCACTTTCATGTCTACCATTTTGCCATTTTTTATCTTGTAACAGCTTGGTTTTTACAAAATCTGCGGTTATATCAATGCCAGAATTTTCGAGGGCCATAACCATAGGTTCATATTCCTTAGTAAGACCTTGCAGCATAAGAACACCTATGAATTCATCATCTAAGGGCTTACCTATGGACGTTAATTGTTGCGAAAGAGCCATGACTTCGTTTACATAATCCTCCATATTGGTAAAATTTGACAACTTTATTGAACACAAATTCCTTAAGAGGGTCAGTCGTCTATTAAGACCTTTATCTTCAAATGCTGTCTCCAAGGCTGTCCATGCTTCTTTTGCTGTCTTTGATTGCATAATATAGGGGTAAGTAGACTTGTCAACAGAAATGATTATTTTTGATAAGGCTTTTTCTTCTTTCCTTGTCCGCGCATTAGCGTCATCTGTTGTTGCCCATTGTTCACCAATACAGTTCCAAAGTCCATCCAATTTTAATAAGGCTGTCATCTGGAACTTCCAGTCGGTACAATTTTCCCGACCTCGTAGTTTTTCGACACTTGTCCCGATGTGCAAGTTATCGTTACCGGACATTTTATTTTTATTTTTAACACTTTAACGTGTAACCCGAACGATCGCGTATTAAGCGTAACTGCACAACTATACCGATTTTATTTAACCTCGTTAGTCCGTTAGCATCCCTGGGCCCATAACCTGTTATTTTATACAGGGTGTCCGGAAATAACATCGCCAAATTACAGATGGTGATTCTACATAAGAAATCATGAACATTTTTTTATATGAACATGGGTCCGAAAATGCATAGTTTCCAAGATACAGGGTGTCAAAGTTTTTATAAAAAATCAGTTTTTTGTTAATATCTTAAATATGATTCTACTGATTTTGTTGACAATTGGCAGGGTTATCTGTAGTAATAAGGGGCTCATTTAGCCTTAATTAGATTAAAAGTATAAAGTCCAGTGGCGTCCCGGAGGGCATCCTACCGAATATTATTGACAAAAAAAGTGTGCGCCGCTGACTTTTTCAAACATTTTATACTTTTTTCGTATTAAGCAACTAAAAATACAGTATTTTTGATTCTTGAGTTGTTTTCGTATCTTGCGTTGTTTTCGATAAAAAAAGTAAAAACCGGTTTATTACATTTCCAAACTTTTTGATAAAATCCATATTTTTATTTATATCTTAAATATGCTTTTACCGATTTTCTTGAAATTTAATAGGGTTATCTGTAGTAATAGGCGGCTCATTTATCCTTTACTAGATTAAAAATAAGATGTCCAGTGGCGTCCCGGGGGGCATCATACCGAATATTATTGCCAAAGAAATGTGCGCCACTGACTCTTTTAAATATTTTATATTTTTTTCGTATTAAGCAGCTAAAAATACAACATTTTTGTTTCTTAATTTGTTTTTGTATCTTGCTTCGTTTTCGA